>ML179162.1:6324-53047 GCA_004369135.1 Dendrothele bispora CBS 962.96 | reverse complement strand
AAAAGTTCACGATGACCAGATTGCTGAACCATGTTCTCTAGCTACAACCCGAACTGCACAAATGACTAGCCGTCATCGTGACAAGAAACCATTGCATGGAAGCTCGGTGGTTGTACAAAAACTATCTCGGAGAACTGAGAGTCAGCTACCGATTGGCTCGGCAAGTTCGGTAGTTGTATGTTAGTAGAAATCGACGCGGCGCCGGCTAGCTTAGAGAAGTTACACTCGGCCCTAAGATAACGCTACAAAAGATTAATATATTATGAATGCTAGGCTTTTGTCTATGAACAACCACTATAAAATCAAGAAACCTCTCGTATGTAGTAGACGCTAGCGGTTTTTTAGTAGGAACAAAACGGTACGAACTGTAACGACTGCAGTGACCCCCATGGTATTTGTACTAGGACGTGAATAAGGCATGTGGTGATCCGAAGCGATAACCCTCACGCCAGACGGACTCTTGGGTACCTTGTAGACCACGCTGTTCGTCCACCAAGGTTTTAACCGCGTACTTAACTTGGTTAGCGTACCCGAAGCAGCGATGATTGTTTGAAAAACAGCTGCAACTGACAACCAAAGGCGAACACCATTCACGTATTTTTTGTTCTTTTTTTGTTACAGATTGTGGTTAGGATATAGCTAACCGACAGTCCACGTACGTACCGTAACACTTTCTTAGGGAACCCATAAACGGAGGAACCTTGTCTCGGGTTGCTTATAATAACTATTAGTGACTTAGACCAAAGTAAATGACATTTCCAGAGCTAAGTCAATTCATCTCAAACCTCGATTGTCTAACGTCCAGAAAGGACCCATTACAAAACTTTACCAGACACTCTGCTGTCTTGATTACGTCCGCAAGCTCTAGCACGAAAAGTAAGGATAGGGCGCACGGAGGGTGCGATAGGGGCTGAGGCTGCTTTCCTCCTCCCTGACAGCAGGAGCTTTTTAACTAGGCAAGTAAGGGCAAACGAAAGTTCTTTTGAAAAAAGTGCCAGAGCCTACTAGGCAGGTAAAGACAAACAGAAATTCTCTAAAAAAAAAGTGCCGCAGTAACCTTTAGGCTGACTTATCCGTGAGCACAAAAAGACGGCGGTGAAGGCAGACGTAGAAAAGGTGGGAGAACAAAAACCCTTCAGAGGAGGTGCCGAGACCACAAAAGACCCATTAAAAAAACGGAATGACTTAGTCTACTCCTTAAACACACAGACCACCAGGCTAATAACAAAACTCGTTTGATAGAATCAGGTTAATTCACGTTCAACGTTAAAAACATCGCCCTTTACATTTTAGAAACCAACGTGTAAATAGTCTCGGGCAAGTCGTTTTTTATCTATCATAATGCAGATGAGACCGCCACTCTTCACAGCGCGATTTCTAAGATCGTATAATAATATAGTTCATTCAACAATGTCTTATTTGCGCAGATAAAAAACGACTTGTCCGAGACTCTCTAGGGCTGAGAGCTTCTCTCCTGCCGGAACACGGGGCCGGGGGCAATCGTGGCTTGTCAAGGGTGCCGGACAACGATCAAAAAGAGTGCGGTATTGTGGCCTGGCTATTGCTCCAAAACATATGACATTAATCTGAGCAAGGGTCGGCCAGGCCAAGTTGGAGGGTAGTCGCCTCAAACTTACCTCCCTCCTAGTGGAATGGCTGACCATCTTAGGCCGCAGTAAAACACTCCGGGGCGTTCGCACTGTCCCTGAATCTTTAAAAGCTGGAGATGCAGAACTTTTTTTTTCAAAAAAGTACGAATACAGATGGCTGAATAAAAATGGTCTATTAAACTAACGTTATTTTCAGTTTTTTCGCTTTAAAATTACTTATGTTAGCCAGATGACGACATGTAGCGCTATTATACAACATAACATACTTATACCTAAACAGCGTCCGGTGAGTCGAACATGGCCACCTAACATTCTCCGACATAATCGCAGCAGATCGTGTTTAGTATCTAGTCCTACTGCTCGGATGGAACCCTGAACTTTCACGACTTCTAATCGAAACCTATACCTGGAACAGCTCCGTATAATACATCTACTGCTTTCACTATATCTCATCTGCGCTGTATAACCCAGACTGACATAATGAAGGTAAAACACATTTTTTAGTATAAAAACTGTATATACTGATTAAATAGGATAATGGGACGATGTTGAGCTCTGAGTTACCATTGTATAGACACTGCGATGATAAATAGGAGAGCATAGAAACCTGGTGATGTTTGGTGAGCATTCAAGGTGAGTGAGAGAGATAAGTCACATACCTAGTCGAGTCGACAATAAACTCGACACTGTCTTCAGCAAGGGAGTTAGGTACCGTAGTCGCAAGTGCGTCTAGCAGTGGGGCGTTCGACATGGCTTGTTGAGCACCTTCCCTGTGCGAGCGTCCTATAAGATTAGGCCCTCATGTGCCTTACACTATCTTCGGTATCGACCATGTTGTACATGCGGGTTAATGGTAGTGACCAATCTGTTGTTAGAAAAGACCATCATCCTCCCCGGGCCACGCGGAGCGGATAACACTGCTCGTAATTACCGAAGAGTTTCATCTAATTATGTACACTGAGCCACATAATCCCGACTGTAGGGGGAAGGACTCAGATGGCATGCTTCTTGCTCTCTACGAGGTTGGATTTTACGAATGCGTCATTACTAATTTCGACTTTGCAGGATGTATATATGTCAAAGAAACACTATTGACGATATGTCGAACAAACGCTATCCCCGATTGATATGCAAAGTCAAAAAGCCAAACAATGTAAAATAGCCATCTTGATGCTTGATTTTTGGACCTTGTTCGGTTCAATAGATTCCTCCTCCTCCTCCGCTAACATGTCACTGATGTCGCTAATTAACTGATAATAACTAGTAATGTCACATTCATCATCCAGGTACGGTTTCCCTGACGAGCCTTCACTTTTGGTCACTTATCCATAAACAGCTCGGAAACATTCGGCAAAAGCTCAAAGCGCAACATGTGGGGTCCTCAAACCACGCCACGAAAGCTCGACTTCGCTATAAATGGGAGATTTTTCGAGTGTTTTTTTCAGCGACCCATCGCGATTCATCTCTATCACTCAATCAACACAATCCTCAACGATGCAGAACAACGATCACGGTCCTAATCCGTAAGTGTCTCCATCCCAAGTTCACTAACTGGACCTCTTACTGGTTTTCCGTTAATTATAGCCCTCGCCTTTCGAGTCCAATAAGTACCACCGGAAATAACCCTCCTCCCCACGTTCACACTGATACACGCACTCAAGCCACACGTCGTGGACATGCCACTCGGCGAGAGTACCCGCTTCAATTCAAGGACTTCTCCATCTCAAGCACGCTCGTTGAGACCAACCAAGTTGCTCAACCTCCTCAGAATCCTAGCCCTAATACCCATCCCCAACACACCAGAAGAGAGCTTAATTATGGTCAGTTCTCGATCGCCAAAGCGGTCCAGTGGTCTCCTCCTCCTCCATCCCGTCCTTACCGGAGCTTTTCCCCTCTTGAGCAAGAGGACTCTGAGATTGACGAAGAAAACGAGGAAAACGATGACGTTGAGATGCTTGAGGATGAGTGCGGGGCTGACCAAAATGCGAGTCGTTTCCTTGCCCAAGAGGTAAGCTGTACCTCTGTTTTCTGTATTTTCATGTGTCGATTATTGTTCAAATTAGGCTCCCTACTTCACAAGGGACAGTACCGTTGGTGGTGAAGGAAGAACGTACGGAAGAATGTACAGTAAGTGACACGGTGTCATAATAAACATAATGAACTTTACTCACCAATACATTTCAGGCGACCACGACGATAACCGTTTACCTCGCTACACCAGTCGTCCCGAGACCAGGACTCGGTCGTCATTTCCTATTCCATCTTGGCTTCCAGATACTGAAATAGTAGTTGCAGCCAAAAATCGTTCCTTTGAGATGGATAACCTTAAACTCCAAAACCAGGTGATCAGGAAGGTGCTGAAGCGTGCCTTCGAAATTGGCAAACTTCATATGTTGGTTGACGACATGTACTGTCCTCTTAATGATGAGTTGAAGAACATCGCTTTTGATGCTTTGGTCGAGGCTTGTCATCAGCTCGGGCGTGATGCCGAGAACGATGTTCTTGGTCGTCTTCAAGCGGGTGACCACGATAGGTTCATCAAGCCTGTTGTTACTATGGTATGTCCTTTTCACTTCCTCCCTCCAAGTTATGTTTACGGTTTAACAAAATCTACTAGACTTCCCATCGTATCGGGTTAGAACGGAAAGACCTCAAGTTGTCTCAGATGTCCTCTGTTCTTTCAGCCTACAATCTGGTCAATGACCCGGCGCTTGGACGTGATCGAGCTCTTCGTTACATTACTGCTTATTCTTATCACTGTGGAACTCTCCCGGTATGTTGCATTCTATGAATCTCAATAAATGATGCTCCAACTTATTGGCTATTAGTCCGGTGTATGCGATCGCAGAAAACCTTTTGAGTGTGCCGCCCTACCGATCTACATTGGTGCTATGTTTTTTGGTGCTCATCCCTACGCTGCAATCATCGCCAGTAACAAACACGTGTTCAAATCATCTATTGCATCAAAGCCAAACGAACTTGAGCTCCCAAAGGGGATGGTTGCTATCAGTGTTGCAGCGGTAAGTGACTCGATTAAATTTGACGTTGTCATACTAATAACAAG
The DNA here is from genome assembly GCA_004369135.1 of Dendrothele bispora CBS 962.96. Lineage (NCBI taxonomy): Eukaryota > Fungi > Basidiomycota > Agaricomycetes > Agaricales > Dendrothele > Dendrothele bispora. Next base: position 48,373 of record ML179162.1, on the reverse strand, counting down.
TACATACCCAGATTCACTCGATTTTATCTGACTTTGCCCGTCAATGTAAGGAGAATTTTCCGTCCAAGGAGCTTGCAGGTGTATGGCAGGGGTCTTTGGACATTTTGAAGAACATCGAACAAGTAAACAAAAACCACTACCATGCATTGATGCATAGTTTGTATTTGAAGTCATCGTAAGTCTCCCAGTTCGTCGAGTATATGATTCTGAACTAATCTCATGAAAGTGGTTCTTTACCTTTGGCAAATCATAGCCTAACGAATCGACAAATCTTTGAATCTGTCGACTGGTCTGCCATCGCTGATGATCAGGGCAGTCCATCCAACAACACTACTGTACCAGTATCTAATGCTGTGCCCTTGGCTGCTTCTGCTCCTTCGATTAATTCTGCTACACCCTCCACGTGAGATCCTTTCGAATTCCATATTGTTAATCTGCCTCATACTCTACCATGACCTCGTAATTCACTACTATGATCTATCTTCCATTCTTTCATACCTTTCATATCATATCTATCTCTGATTAATCAGCCTCTCTTCATGCACATTTCTACTATGCTTATCATACTGGACCCTATGTATCACTAGTAGTGATCAATATTGACTGCAATCCAAGAATAATCGCTGCCTAACTGAAGCTAATAAGTGCTAAACAAACAGAATAGGTAGTATGCTAACTATCGCAAATTTTTCTAGTTGGTGAACTTTAAGGGCGTGTTTGGGTGCAACGGCTTAGGTCTGCTTACGACCGGTTACCGGCCAAATTTACAACTAAGCCTTTTTCCCACAGGTGAATCACCGTGAATGGCTGTAAATTTGGCAGGGTAACCGGTCGTAAGCAGACCTAAGCGGCTGCACCCAAACAGGCCCTAAGGAATAATTAGAGGAATGTATTTTGGTAACTCAACAATTTGGTGAACTTTGGCAATATTGATAGCACGACTTATTATTCAGATTATACGTTAAGAACATTACAACTTCACTATCTTTGGTTGGTTTTCCTGATGGGAAGAGGTATGTATAGTGTTATGAATTATCTTGTGTTCACCTACATCTGTATTATTGACCAATCTGTCTTCATACAGCTCCCAGTAGTCTCGGAGATGAATTTACCAACTTCGCACTCTCATTCCGCTACTAATGCTTCTTCGGCGGCCGGACATGAGCAGCAAGGCTCGGAAGCAAATGTCAGACTCGGGTCAAGATAGCACGCCCGTACTAACATGATCCTTGATCCATACACACCGATTATGCATACCTTTACCATATTGTCGACTCCCCAGAATATCGAAATCAAAGCGGTTATTGACAAGGAACACGTATGCTTATTTCTGATGGGCACTGCGGCCCAAGCACCAGATCTGAAAGCTCTCACTTAAAGTTCTGCACTTATCTCTGCTGCAAAGGATGAAGGGTATCCATCAGTAAAGTTTCTAGTGGGTATGGAAGTATAGTAAGTATAGATGAAAAAAATCTCTATACTGTCTATACATGCCTGAAGATTTTGAGATCGTATAGAAATTTATTTGAGTATAGCCTGTATAGGTTCCATAGAGAACTTGGGTGATAATATCTATTACAATAATACTTATTCTTCAAACAGAATTTACCTCAATACATACCTCTTGGTTTTTACATGCTGTATGGCATGTGTTGATAGGTTTGATCTACCACTAATTAGTTTATGAATTGTATGTAGTACAATTGTACAAATAAATTCTTGTCTACACTGGGAACAAATTTGTGTAATTCCTTGGAATTACAGAAGACTTACCGAGGACTTATGATAGGAATTACAATGAAATTATTATATTTCCACTATAATTCCAAATTTTACAGTAATTCCTAGCATATTTCCACTGTAATGTTTCTGTAATTCCTTGGAATTACACAAATTTGCACCCAGTGCTATCACATTGTTTTTCGGACAAAAATATAATTACGAAGTCACAGGTGCATAGGTACCAATGTTCAAATGTGAAAGTTCCCCGACGCATAGACAATTTGGCATGTGCTCATTTTCATGTAGTGGCATGTCAATTGCAAGGTTCCAATAAGTGAATTAGACATTTTTCGAGAGCTACCCCCAAGTTGCTATTCAAGTTCTGATGCAACCAAATGAGAATTTTCACTTCGAATTTTAACTTGCTGCTTACGGAGACGGGAGCATTGCTGAGTGTAGTCCGGAGCCCCGCTTAAGGTCCGGCTCCTATGTGCCCGGACTTGTAACCACTCTCGGAAATATTAATGGCGGGTGATGCTGGATGTCAAGCTACCACAAATGCTTTAGTACACACTGCCCCTGGGCTTTCTTGTGCACAAAAGTTGAAGGAATGCAATACAATTTAATTTATAACTTGATATCTTTTGCGACCAAAATGAATAAATTTTTGCACAGAAATACATCAATAGACTATATCTGCAACACAGATACTTCTAAGCACCATAATGTCAAGGAGTAATGGAGCTATAGATATTATGGAAGAGCTGATGAAAAAAAGCAGTGGGATCTCTGCATAGAATGTGATGATCCACTTGAAGATCTTTCAGGTGGTCCCTAAGTAAATTTTTTCTTATTGTTTCCCACTAAAAAAGATGACCAAAAATGTGTGTTGTAGATATGGTCTAATCTCATACAAGAATTTCTTTGCTTTGCCACTTAGAAAGTTTTCTTTTTTGCTCTGGAAACAAAATACCCACTATTTAACACTTTTTTCAAACTGGAATACTTACTGAAGTTATTCGATCTCTTTTTTCCCCATCTGGATATGAAAATTATGGTGAAAGCAGGTTATAAATGCACATAGTCTGAGAGTTCCTCCATTTTGGAAGTAATTTTACTGCAATGAAACTGTACAATACTGCTCAAATCTAGCAATAAATGATTCAAGACTGCAAGTTCTATTGCACCTTTTTGATAAGGACAGTGGCACTTGGGCACAAATGAATCCCTCATAATAAATTTATCTGTGCACAAATCTTGATCACATGTAAAAATATCAGTGTGTCCAACTCAAGTCTTAGAGTAGAAAACATCTCATGCTTACTGCATAAATTCATCTTCATTCCTAAAATGTATCTTAATAACATTAAACAAGCCTCTGGAACAGTGCTGCTACACAGAAAGTGTTGTATAAGTAGATCTCAGAGCATAAACATACAGGCTTGCCGAAGGTTCCTCCATAGTGTTCCGACATTGATTTCGGCAGAGATTGATGCCGGGAAGCCTTCCAGCCCATGTCTCGTAATTTCGGTTAGCCGTGCCGCCCGATGACTAAATTTATGGTATTGTCACCCATAAATTAGCACAACATTGCTTCAAATTCTCCATCATAGCATTGCCAATGTGCAGTCTAGTACCATTTACCTGGACTCCGATATACTGATGATTATTAGAGCATAAACTGGAGATAGGAACACTGAAAATTAGCTTTTGAACTGAGCTACATTGGACTTGACAATTAGCAGATGAGTGGACATTAACGATTTCCAGGCATACAATTGTCGATTGACCAATAAAAATTCCCGACCTCGCGATGTCAATTGATCAGTAGCATATTTAATTGTTTTTCTAGGTCAAATATTCCCAATTCATATTTCACAGACCACTTTTTTACTTAGAGATTATATTTTTGTCCAGGATTTGAGCTGATAATTTGAGCTGATAATCGTTGTATAGAATGCTTGATCCAATGAATAATCTAGTGGAATTTAAGTGTATAGAGTTCCTAGCAACAGAAATGTGCGACATAAGTATGTATGTATAGATGTATAGAAATTATTGCTATGCAGCTATACATTGGTATGGTGACAATGCATAACCCCCTTTTTCATCACCAAAACTTCAGAACAAATATATAAGATGACAGATATTATACAGAAGTGAACCCCTTAGCGAAATATTTTCTTTATATTTCTTTTTTCCGGCCTAAATTTTAATAGTTTTGCAAAACTCTTTTTTTGATCTTATTTTTAACAATGAGCTCTTCCAGTCAAAAAAAAAGAATTATGCAATTTGGTTTGTGTTTGAGCCTGCATTTGTCTGTATATTTTTGTTAGCCAAAATGAGCAAAAAACCCATAAGCGAAAAATGCTCTTCTCGGCCGTCTTTTTCTTTTTGTTTCTCACAGTGGTCATTTTTGAGCTCAGAGACCCTAAAAACCCCCACATCCACAAGAATAGCAGATGAGAATCCAGGCAATTACAACAGTGCTTATGGTGTAGTTTTGTACCACTTTTTGTGCAGAAATGGTAATTTTATGATTCTGAGCTACAGAAGCGAACCCCTTAGCGAAATATTTTCTATATATTTCGTTTTTCCGGCCTAGATTTTAATAGTTTTACAAAACTCTTTTTTTGATCTTATTTTTAACAATGAGCTCTTCCAGTCAAAAAAAAGAATTATGCAATTTGGTTTGTGTTTGAGCCTGCATTTGTCTGTATATTTTTGTTAGCCAAAATGAGCAAAAAACCCATAAGCGAAAAATGCTCTTCTCGGCCACCTATACATTTTGGTGTCTCAAAGTGGTCATTTTTGAGCTCAGAGACCCTAAAAACCCCCACATCCACAAGAATAGCAGATGAGAATCCAGGCAATTACAACAGTACTTATGGTGTAGTTTTGTACCACTTTTTGTGCAGAAATGGTAATTTTATGATTCTGAGCTATATTGATGATAACAGCCTTTGAAATTTTATTTTTAGGACCTATGCTACACACATTTCAGTTGTGTATTGACAAATTTTTTGGTAGGGCCCGGGAATATTGTATTTTTCGCTTATGGGTCATTTTTCGCTAAGGGGTTTGCTTCTGTATATTGATGATAACAGCCTTTGAAAATTTATTTTTAGGACCTATGCTACACACATTTTAGTTGTGTATTGACAGATTTTTTGGTAGGGCCCGGGAATATTGTATTTTTCGCTTATGGGTCATTTTTCGCTAAGGGGTTTGCTTCTGTATATGGTCTAAATCAGTGGTAATAAATGAGCATAGTAAAATCATTTTCTATCACAGTATTTGATGGATATAACTTGTTACAGCGCATCTGTGGATTTAATACCTAGTCTCCATACTCTTTTTGTCCTTTTCCTACCAGCTTTCATTCAAAACTCACGCATAAAACCATGCATCATCTAGGTTTAACTGTATATCTGACATCCGAGCCCATATACTCAGTTCCAGCGTGCATATACTCAGTTCTGGTGCACATATACTCCATTCCAGTGTGCGGATACTCAATTTTAGTGTGCACAGATAGACAGGGAAAATAATACTTTGTATTCTCCATTGGTGAATAATTTTCTCTTCTATCTTCTTGTTTTATTGTTGTTCATGTCTACAGTGGTGGCTGTGGTCGGGGTTGTTGTTGTCATTGTGGTCAAGGTGGTTGTGGGAATGGCCTTTCAGAAACCAGCACTACCGCTCTTCAAACACCTGCCAACAATTGAAGAGGCCATGTAATGCATAATGTTTTTTTCCTTTTTCTTTTTCTTCCCATGACTAGTGACTGCTATCATTGGACTGTTTTTCTACCTCAATGCTTCTGTCTGCATGCTCTGAACTGTCTGTAATCCCATATTATGATTATACTCATTGATGCAACTGTAATAACAACTCTTTCCTAGTCATATCCATCAACTAAGTTCCACTCTGGCATTCTTGGTCATTCCTGGAAATAAATCAATTGTTTTATTTTGCCTGATTAGTCTCAGCACAGCTCGTCATGGGTTGTCATTCATGATAACCTTTAGATTCCATGATATGGACCAGCAAGTGTGGTCTATCTCTGTCATAAGTTATGGTACTGACCATTACTCATGATAATGCTTGAAATCTGTGATTTGTCTCTGTCACCATGACATCCAAATGATATCAAGTTTCATTGAATGACCAACCCCCACATCTACTATATCTACCTCAATCTTTCATGGCCACAAAAGATGGACTATTCTACTGGATTTTTGGCAATATCTATGGGGTGTCTTCACTTGGATGTTTTGGTGATGTTCTATACAGCTTCAATGTGTATAGAGGGCATAGCTCTATGTCTTCACTGTAGCATTTTGTTCAATTTGCTCAATGTCTGTCACTGTGACTGCTTGAGTGAATATAAATTTCACTCATATGGCATCATGATGTGTGACTGGAAAAATTTTCACTTTTTACTTAGAATTTTCAGACTGGTAATCCACACTTGTGTAAGTACCAAGTAAGCCTTTTTTTGCTTTCATCACTCAATTTTTATATCTGCTCCAATTGAAATAATATCAATCACAAAATATATTATAAAAATTATGATGCCTGCAAAAGGAAAATTCTAAGCCTGAGTGTGACACACTTGGTAGAAATTTCACTCAGGAGGCACTGTTACCACAAACATCACCCAAAATTCGCGCATTTTGACAAAGTGCATGACATGTGAATTGAAATAAATGCTACAGTATACATATCTATACATGTCTATACACCTCTATACTATAAACCTGCTAGTCCACTGATGTGATGGTGAATATGATATTGCAGACAGACTTGAATGAGGAGATCCATGAAATTACAAGGACCCACTCATCAAATATACAAGCATTGATTTCTGACCTTGAGCTTCACCAGTAATTCTCATCTTTCTTGGATGGTCTGCCAGCACATAAGTTTAGAATGGGAGAAACTCAAAAATGGGCTTTCAGCTAAGATATACTGCAAGCAGTTCCCACCAATGTCATATGATGTGACATGTTGTGACACTGCCAAAACTCAGATTTTTTGATATCTGTCTCCTTACTCTCAACAACAAAGAACTATGCTTAAAATCGCAAATGGGCAACCTAGATACACCCTCTAACTACATGTAGATATAGGGTTTGATAAATTTTATTGAATCTTTGTCGTGTAAAGCTCAAAACAAGCTTGAGATCTGTGAGAATCCATCAGCAAGTTCAGAGGCATATAAAATGTATAATTTTATACCATTTTACACCATTTATGCATCTTTATGTGTATAAAATGAGGGGGGGTGCATGAAACTTATACACCCATTATACCACTAGCATAAACTGTTTATGCCATTTACACACTCATTTATACACCATTTACACACATATATCTATACTCCATGCCTATTGACATTCACTTGCATTTGGGCTCAATACTCAAAAAAAAATATAAATATGTACTCTAATGGGCACATGTACACTAAACCAAAGACTGCAAATAAATACTCAAGGGTTCACCACGGCACCCAGTCCTGACATCCCTCAATAACTCAGCCTAGCATTAAGAGAGAAGAGAAACACAACTCTAGTCAACATCAAAAACAAGCATGTACTGGGTATGGTATTTCTGTTGTTGGTTGGTTGGCTGATACCAAAACAGAAGGGCCTGGTGTGGACATCAATTAGCTGGAGGAAAGCGTATAGGAAAGGCATAACGTTATTTCCCTAGAAATAACAAAGTCATTGGACTACAGTGAGCATCAGTAACTATTCATAGTAAATAAGTAACAAAGCTCAGAGCAACATGGATGCAAGACATGTGAAGTGAATGTAATCATGTACACATACAACCAAGTAGAAACCAATAACTTGAATGCCATATATAAAAAAATAACATATAAGAACCTATAATGGGGATGTGGCAAATTAATGAACAATAGAATGATAGATAAGTGACCGTACTCCATGTATAGTCTGGTATTTTAACAGTTGATATCATCCCAGTAGTTCTGAATTTCAGTTAGAAAAATCAAGAACAAAATGCAACATGCTGGGATTTAGAAGCTATGCATGCAGTCATCCAGGAGACCACAAACCACTTGTGTTTTTCTATTCATCCTTGTCATTTTCTGCTCAAACTAGGTAGCTAAGAACCTGCATGTACACTTGTGACTTACTACACCTTGCCTGTGAATTTGAAGTACAATAAATGAGATGATAAACCACAGAGCTCAAAATACTGGCTGAAATTAATCACAGAAATGCCTGTTCTGAAGGAGTCCGAGTCTGGTTACTATACCGTATTATTTTGACCAAGTGTTCAGTCACACATAAAGCCACCCCTCTGAACACTAGGGTTTCTAGTAGGGCTCCTACCTGATTGGATGATCCGGCGATCATCTGCTGATTGTGGCTCAGATTTGGATGGCGGATGAGCTCTTTTGACCTCTTCCAACTGACGGATTTCTATCCGACAATCTGAGGATAAACAGCAGATGGAATGAGGTGTGGGAATTACCTATATACCTATATAGTGAGAAATTCATATGTTCAGAGTACCTCAAGAAAGTCCAAGAGGTGTTATACAGGTCTGGGAAACTAAAGTTTTATCGACAAAAATGATTTGCGAGATATCTTCCTGACTAATCAGGTTTAGAACAACTTAGATGTATTAGGCACAGTACTATAGTATGTTAATGACCACATCTTAGGCCTCAGAATGTAGCTATGTACATAGGTATAAGTATATTTTCTGACATAAACAGCTTTGAAACTAGCAGTGAGACAAAATGAGAATTAAAAGAAATGAAAAAAGGATTTTCTGCTCAGCTTCAGCAGAGTAGTGCCAAATCCGTCGGATCATCCGGCAATCCGTCAGATTACTATCCACGGATGCGGATTGACCTCAAGGCAACCCACCATCTGGGCGGATGGCATCCGAATCCGAATCCGACCCAATCCGATCCAGTAGGAGCCCTAGTTTTTAGTACTTCGCAACACATAATGCAGGGGCCCAAATCTAGAATGTCATGTTCTCAGCCTCCGATGATTTGACCTTATTTTCGAGCTTTTCTCTAGTCTCGAGTATCCAGACTGACGATATACACTTGACACTCTTCGTGTGTGTATATGTAAATATAATAGATGGGGGCACTGCTGGCCTTGCTGACATAACTTAAGAAATTTCCCACATGCAAAAATTTCATTTTGAAAATTTGTTAACTCATCTGGAAGGGATACAAAAATCTGAAGTGGTAATATATTACATTTAGAAGGCATTTTTGTAATTTAAAGCAGGATAATGATTTTACAGTTTGTACTACTCAAACAAGTATCCTGCAACTTGCTGACAGTGTGGTAAGCAGCTACAGACCAAGATTCCGAGAGCAGCTAGACTTGCATCCTGTAAACTTCATCTTGTGCTAGCTTCTACCCAGTTCTTGTCAAAAAATACAATGTAGGTGGGTATAAGTAGTTCCTGAGAACTTAACAAACTTCCAGGTTTTCATAGTATTATTGGTAAGTATATGGAGTGAATGTGGACCATCACTTTGTGTAGCAAATATGAAGCTCAGTAATCTATTGATATCTAAATTTTGTGGTCAAGTATAGTAATAGTAAGGACAAGTCCCTAATGGACCTCATAATCAAATCAAGAGTTTCAGAAAGCTCAGCACTTTCTTTGTCCCGACTTCACAAACCCACTCGAAGTCCATTAGGGAAAGTCTCATTCCGGAATTGGCGCTGGCAAAAACAAAGTAATTCCAAAAATAACAGGAAATTGTCATAAGTTACCCTAGACAGCTGAATTACCTGATTGCCGGGGATCATTGCCCTGGAATTATTTAGTCTGGATTAGCTCATGATAAGTAAGTATAGAATAGTGAAAAATACTATGATACCGTCGGCTTGTAATAATCACACCAAAACAGTGTTATATTAAAGATGATACAGTACACAGGTATGTTAATGGAACACAGCTAGTATGGAGATAACCCCATCATGTCATATAGATAAGTAGGTAGGTAGATTACACGGCTTTGTGACATGTGGGGAACCATAAAAGTTCAGCCGGCAACACCAGTCCAGCAGAGGCAAATGCATGGGTATGAGGTACTACTAATCAATGTACATGGACTGCTGTACCATTTCGAAGTAATGTTCAGCCACAGTCACAGCCAAAAAATGTTTTTGATTTATTTTGGCAAAAATTACCAAATCAATGAACATTAATTCAAAATGGTACAGTACTAAATGCTCATAATAAGGTATCATGATAAACACCACAGTAGCATTAACATGGCATAAGACCATAGAAAGAAAACACAAAAAAGCACAGATTAGATGTGATGTTGTCACTACACCATCTGTAGACAATGGTTATATGTAATGGATCTGTAGGTAATGATAATGAGAATGTGGTAGTAAGTATGAGGGAGTTAGGAAGAATGGGTACAGCCAAGTGAGCAAAGTTTCTAAAACAAAATCTACATATAAAAGGCCAAATCAGGGAGATATTAAAAACCTCAGTGAGGATTGAAAAGTCTGTATGAGTCACTGAAGAGGTTCAAAGAAGACACTACAAAGAAAAAGAAAGAACATGTCACCCATCCCCACACAATAAGCTAGTGTATGTCCTCAACAAATCCATTTTACTAGGTTTTGATTCTTTTGAATGGGATCTTGAACTGCTAAAGATAGGTAAAGTGCTGGCATCACCATAAAGTATATGTCCTGCAAACCAGAGGAAACAAGTTGAAGATAGCAATGCCAGTGCTTGACCTTTGGCTTGTTTCGGCTCCATGTGACTCCGGCTCAAAAAAGCCATCACTCTGAAGCAGAGTTTTTTCAGATTTTTGAATGTGCTAAGCTTGACTTACATATGAATTAACATCAGATTTTGTGATTTGGGAAGTTCAGCAGCTTTTGAATTAGACATTGTGTCATGTTTAGCCTAGGTATTGGCTCACAATATTTTTTGTCTCAATGGTGTGCTTATTCCATACATCAAGCACCAACCAAAATCTGTTGATTTGACCCACAAATGATGGATGGGGGAAGCCAAAGAAAATTTGTACATGAAAATTGGTAGTTATAAATAGTATGCTGAGCAATTTAGAATTGAGAAATTTCAAAGACGGGAAGTCTCATTCTTAGAAGTTGAACTTGTGTGCAAAGTAGTGGTGGAATAAGTACTGTAGGTTGACTGTAGGTTTCAGGAATGGACATCACACATGCAGTCTCGCATACGTCTCGTATAGGACACATGTCAGCTTGACTTTGTCATGCCTTTCGGCAATGACGGTGCACGATAATTGTTTACCAAGGTCATTCCCTGAGATTTTTGGTGAATGTAAGGTAACTGATGCTGATGTTTGACGTTTATACCTAGTTTCTGCCCTCGAACCCCAATCGAGATAGGATTCCCAAAGCTTCTCTACAGTGCCCGCCGTGACCCCGTCTCCTGACAAAATATCCGTCCACGGAGACTCTCCCACAATTCCAATTATCACATAGATGGGTTTATTAGTCCTGGACAAGTTTTCCCGGAAGGTAAGTATCCGGAATCTTTCTGAAGCATTCATACTGTCAGGGATAGAAATACAGGTTTCTGTCACTCCCCATTCTCTCTGGTAGAAATCGGGAGGAAAGGTTTCTTGTAAGTTAAATGTGTTTGGAAATTCAACCATGATCCCAGCTTTCGGACAATTTAACTGCAGCTCTGCACTGCAGGGCACTGCATTAGAGTCGCTAGGAAAATAATCAATGGCCAGGATCACAGGATTCAAGTTTCCTGTCTTCTGAACGGCCAAAGATACACGCGAACCGTCGGAAAAGGATTTAAAGATCCTATCTTTATACCAGTTCTGATTCGTCGAGTCAGACTTATCAAAAGGTTCCCATCTGTCGCCAATCTTATGATATGTAGTAAGTTGGACTTTGATTTGATCGTTTAGATCAAACTTTATAACGACCTTGAAGGCCTTCCTTCTATCGTGATGTTTGTAGAACAAACCAGGAGAGGTGTTGTTGTTGGAAATGGTGACGACTCCCCTTGTGTTATCAAAATCAGCTCCTTTACCCGTGATGGCATGGTCCAGTATGAACAAGATTTGAGCAGACAGGCTGAGGTTGATTCCAATTTGATACTCTGTTCAATCGGATTTGGATGATATCAGCTCCCTCCCTTGCCGGTTCGGCTCTTCTACGAAAACCTCACACAACTTCAGCTCAAGGTTCTGACTGAGTCGTGGCATTTCACTCGGCCGGCACCGAACGAAATGACCCTCGGTCTCGAGTGGACTAAGATAGAGACATATGTGGCCTTGATCCTTTGCACCGACTGAAAGCAACGGCGCAATAAATTGAACATTGGGTGAGTTTGAGCCAGCGCTAGGTCTATGACACATCAGGGGAAGTTTTATTTGCAGACCGTTATTGGTAAAGAAACATGGACCCTCTACAGAGTTGGAAATCCCGATGTCTCCAGAAAACCTAAACTCATCGGGAGATTTGGCAAGAAGTCCATGTGGTTTGTTACTGGGGGGCTGCGCAACCCATGCGAAAATACTGCGATTGTCAGAGACCTTGATTATCTCCTGTTGACGCCGAATAAATGCTTTGATACCGCCTTCACTGTAAATTGGAGTCATATGAACTCCAAAAATTCCCATCAGAGGATACGCCTGATCTTCCGGCTTCAAGGTTTTTCTGAATGCAGCCCAAGACATCCGCTGAGCGACACTGAAGGTCTCTATTTCTCTGCCCTCAAAAACCTCGACAGGAATCGTGGTTATCACAGAGATGGCATCCCGTAAGGAATATCGGGTGCCTATCTCTTTCCAATCTTTATCCATAAAGACAACATTTGGAGGGGTTAGTAGCTCCTGCAGTGTCCAGCCTCTCTGAAACCATTTGCTCCTCCTGAATCGTGATTTCGGGTCACTTGGGTCCTCCATGTTTGAAGCATCGGACAAATATGCGTAACAGACATCTGAGTTCGAGTAACACATATACATTGAATTGAGTGCCTCTGAGAATTCGGAGCCATTCTCCTTGTTGATACAGCAGGTGTCTATCCAGATCCAATTGGATCCAAATCCTCGAGCGAGAGTACAGGCTCCCTCGACCTTCTTCCAGCCGGCATGAAGTTTCGCGGTTTCGAGATTTCGAATCTTTTGGAACGTGAGTTCTTTTGTGTCCCAGGTATGGGAGATAATGGCGTATCCAGGAATAATGGAATCAAATTTGCGGACTTTGAAGGTATTGGTGTTCAAGAGACGCATACTAGAAGTATAGTAACTGCATCGTCGGTTTAGTCCAATCGTCCGATTGAAAGTTCGAGACGCAATGACTGACCTAGGATCCAAAGGAAAGGAAAGCAAGATAGTGCTAGAGCCCAAAGTCACAGAGATTTTGAAGGTTTCGCGCACCGCTGCATCGTGACATCATCAGATGGTTCGAAACAGGAACAAGAGGTTCACTACTATAGAGAAAAAACCATCATATGGAGTTCCTGCTCGGGTGCTCACTTTTAGACGCCCGAGCGCTGTGTGGCATGTATGGCTCCTCTGGTCCCAAGAATCCAGACTGACACTATACACATGTATGCAATCTGGTAAACAAGTTATGAAGGTTACTAGAAAATATCAGCACTTAATACCAGGAATTCGGGATGTTAATACTGCTTTCCTAGGGCCACACGGACTACACAGAGCATCAATCAGCGTATTAAATTTATATACTATCGATATGTTATAATTTGAACTTGTAGAGGATACCGCTGATATCGCACCTCGGGGATGAAGTGTTGACCAAAAAGTGGTTAGGTGGTAAAACAGTTTCGGGAGCTGAACGACATGATCTGATTGACAAATGGAAGAACGAACTCAAGTTGAGAGAGGGTTTAGACATTTTGAGCTTTTACCACATGATCGGACTTGCCAGACCTTTGAGCTACGACTGACAATGGGAAGGGAATCACAGAACGACCGGAGACTTCCAACTCTTGAGTTTCTTTACCTAAAATCGCATCAAGCTTTTCCGAGAAGAGTCATTCTGTATCAAAAACCAAACGTCTCCGAGTAAACACATCGTGCTCCTTCCAATACGTAATCCACTTTTTGTATTCTCCACACCCAAAGTCCCGCCATAGCAACTGAATGAGAAATCTTGATCCTATCAATCGCCATCATCTTCATACCCATCGCTTCTCGATTATCATTTTCAGTCAACGTTGGGGCGAAAAAGTCTACAAGGTTCACTGCAGTAATCTTTTCCGCAGTACCGGGTTTCGCGGATATTTCCTTGAGTGTTGTATACCACTTCTCGTAAGGGACAAGTGGCAGACCGCCCAAGGTTTCGGCTATGGAGACGAAGATGGAGTGCCAGGAGACCGGATTGACATGGACGAGGTTGAGGTAGAGATATGAAGAATCCGAGGGGTAAAATATGACATCCACAACCTATCAAACGATTGTTGAGTTATTTGGAGATGCCTTGAATACAGTACTCACCCCATCTGCTGCAACGTCGACCGGAATCCAACTCACTGCCATATACTCAGGGAATGTTGGGAGCATCTGCAACAGGGGCCCGCTCTGCACAATCTGTGGAAGCCAGTCTGTGACGTTCCGCGAACCATTAATTCGGGAACCGGATAGTTGACCGATTCTCAAAATGGAAGTCTTGAGTCCATTGGTTCTTGCAGTGCAGCTCTATGCTGGGCACTTTGCTGCAAAAATAGCATCTGATTTCGTAATAAATTTGCCCCGATTTCTAATACGACCCCCCTATTAAATATTATCCCCCATTTTAAATATCGCCCCCGTTTTGAATACAACCCCCGATTTAATAAGACCCAACTTAGAATATGCTCTGAATTTTGAACCAGCTAAATTCTAGTCATAGCAGTATGTTATAAGCTAGTTAATCTTTGCATCATAAGTAGTTTATGCAACACAGTATCAAATAGAGACCGCTCTCCAGAGCTTAGTAACTGATCAGAGTCACATTTTTTGTTTCTGTTTTCTTTTTCTTTTCTTATCGGTTCCTCCTCCTCCTTCTCCTCCTCCTCCCAGTGCATACTTCAGGCTTTTTCCTATGTTGAAATTTGATTTATGTGATCTACCACACTTAGTCTCACTATGGGCAAGAACGACTTTCCGCAGTGAGGAAATCGTGAGGAAATTTTGAGGAAATCGTGAGGGATTTTTGCTATTGGTCAATCAAAATTTCCTCAACAGATTCCTCACCGTGGAAAGTCGTTCTTGCCCGTAGTGTCTACATGTAGCACAAAACCCAAATTACACATGTTTACTGAGTCTTTAGTAATATTTTCAGAGAGGATTACTGACAAAAACCCCAATTGGTACACATTAACAACTTGTATTACTAGGGCTCTCAACCGTCCCGTATACGGGTACGACCGTATTATATACGGGTCGTAAATCTTACGGTTGATCCGTACCCGTAGCGTATCTCTCAGCTGAAGACTCAGTACAATACGGTTCAAAGTTGTATCCGTCCGTATACGGGATGACGGTCAATTGAAGTGCAAAAGGGACAGTACATAATACTTTGAGTAGTCTATTCATCTCCCAAGATCTCGATGATCGCAATACGTGCCATACGAAGTTGTGCCTTGACCACCATCAGTGCCTGGATGGTTTCTGCTTTGAGACTGGCACGGCGCAGAGATACTGTGTCCCTCCCTCCCGAAAAAACTCGCTCAACTGCAACGGCAGACCCTGTGAAAGCATTAGAATAAGATAAAAATGAATTTATCATGAACATACCAGGAATACAGAGGACATCGCAGGCAAAGCGATACAGGCACGGAAATTGCTCACGCCGAGCATGCCACCACTCCAAAGGATCAATTGACATTTTTGGACGCGAAGTAGTAACACGGAAATATTCATCCAGTTCACCTTGGAGTGAGGAAGGACTTGTGGATGGCTGCGCATAGCGAGACAGAAAATCAATCTTGACAGGTGAATCATCGACACCTGTAGTTGTGAGAGCACAGTGGGGTGTAGAGGTCAATTGAACCGTTGTGTCCGATTTGAGGGGTTGGTAATGCTCAAGGAAATGAGCTTCGAAGTTAGTTTTAGCGGCATTGATATCTGCAAGAAGGTCAGGCTCACGCCTATAATCAGATGCTAGACCTTCATATGAAATGCGAGGATCAAGTACTGTAAATCAAGATTGAGAATGATGTGATTTTAATCAATGAGACTAGACTCATGAGCGGCCCAGGTGTAATATGGTGACTGATCAAACTTGAAGTAGTAGTCGCTGAGCTTATTGTGAGCTTCCAGCAAGCCCCAACGAAGAGACGGGTCAGTGGAGTGAGGAAGCTGTGACAGGGTTGACCGGAGGCTATCTTGAAGACCACGGAGAGTTGCGAGAGTCTTTGACAACATGGGACGCTTTGTTGTCGACATCTCTGTTGTAGCTGACCGAAAGATTTTGAGCCAGTCCGATGCAAGTTTCAAGGAAGTCCATTCAGATTCCTCTAACTCAAATTTTCGAAGCTCTCTGTCTCTGGCACAGTACGAGTTGATCACCGCTTTGTATTGTAAAGCACGGCCTGTTAGCACATAAATATGTACATGAATGTCATCATTCTTGATCAAAGACTGAAGGGTACTTACGGAGCATCTGATGTGTCGATGACCATCGCGTCTTGCAGTCCAAGATCAGCATCAAGGCTGATTCCCGTCTAATACCCGTGGCTGACATTGTCATCTCAACCTCTTTAAGCCACACTTTGCGACGCTGTGGACTGCTTCTGACATGACGGATGATTTTCCGTAGCTGCGAGAGATATATCAATTATCAATATGCAGACTTAATGACTGGGAAGAGCAGCTCGCCTTGCCAACCGCGGATTTCATTGCAATTGTGTCGCTCACATCATCGATTCCATCTTCAAGTGCCACAGTTTCATCATCAAACTCACGCTCCACTCTAGCGGTGGCTGAATCTTGATACGCATCCTGCGACTCTGATCCTTTGTTGACAGCGCCAATGGCTTCCAGCAACTATAAACATTTCCGATTTCAAAGTAAGCTTTCAGCAGTGACACTAACACACGGAGACTGAGTAAAGAATCACCTTCAAAGCAGCAAGGTGTATGGTGTGAGGTACACATCAAAGGCGCGCATCTTTGGCTGAAAACGGTATTCCATGATCAGAACACTTCTCGGCAAAATGCTCAACAAGAGTGTCATTGTTGGACGCGTTGTCCATTGCAAATGCAATCACCTATTAACTAGTCAATAGCTATACAACGTTATTATAAGAATTGATGCTTACTCTGTTGTTGATTCCGAACTTTTCAAGAGTTTCCCAAACTGCATCCGCCATGTTCTCACCTGAATGCTCTCCAATAAGCTCACGAAAGTCAATTAATATCTCCACTGTTGTGGTGTCAGTGATCATAATCATGATTCCTGAAGGTTGTACCAAAGTTCTCACCTAATTTTCCCTTGTTATCAACATAATGAGCAATGATTGCCATGAAGGCATAACCATTGCTGGACGTCCAGGCATCAAGCGATACTGCAAATTTAGAACGGATCTCCTAGATATACAGAAAGTCAGCAAACAGAAAGTACAGTCAAAGGAGATGAGATCCGACATTGAAGTAAGAACAATATTGTTCAACAACGCTGTCATGCATCTTGAGGATTCGAGTGCAAAGCGTATTAGCACAGGGAATCGTGAGCACACGTCCGTGATGAGTGTATTGCAAAAGAGCCCGGAATTCTGGATCCTCGACAGCGGTGAAAGGTTGATCACAAGCAACCATCCATTTTGCAAGAAGCTCCTCGAATTTGGCCTGATCCCAAGGTTCCTGCGCACGGCAATCAATGAATTTAGGTCGATCACGATTGCAAGAGACTCACATACCTGCTGGGACTCTATCTGTTTGTTGAACATAGCCTGGATGTTGTGCGACATTGATTCTAAGCGCTTGAGATAATCTTTGGCAGCGTCGGAATCAAGAGGTGTCTTGTTG
The DNA here is from genome assembly GCA_004369135.1 of Dendrothele bispora CBS 962.96. Taxonomy (NCBI): domain Eukaryota; kingdom Fungi; phylum Basidiomycota; class Agaricomycetes; order Agaricales; genus Dendrothele; species Dendrothele bispora. The sequence goes on along the minus strand of ML179162.1, from coordinate 30,634 downwards.
GAAGTGATATCCCTTTCTTCTTGGGTGGGAGGATCTTCACGTTGATGTAGAACCTCGTACATCCGGTAGTGCGCTAGGAAATGTCGTTTCAAGTGACCAGTCAAAGCTAAGAACAGTCTTAGGTATACGCAGTCATTAATCAGAAGCAATTGGAATTACATACAGTTGAGGTTTCCTTGCATCGCACGAGTAACTTTACAGATCTTCCGATTGCCATGCCAGCATTTGAAGTATCGTGTTCCGGGCTCAGATGTACCATCAGCGTCCGCATGAACTTCCTCATAAAAGAGATAGATGGGGTTTTGACGACGAGACTGAATTCATTAGCCAAGGAAGATCTCAACAATATAGTGGTGCTGCGTACCTCTCGATTTCGGGATTGCTTGCCTGAGCCAGGTTGCGCTGACAAAGTCGATGAAGATCGACTGATCTAAATAATGACCAATGGCAGCAAACATTAACCATAAGTTCAATCAACTGAAGATCAACTCACCGTTATTGCTGATGCCTCTGAGGGTGCATTTTGACGACATCGCTTAGGCACAGCCTTATCCTTCCCTCGAGTCTTACACTTCCGTCCAGCAGCGGGATCAGTCTTTGACTGAAGAAGATCCGCAAGCTTCGGAAAAATTCAGTTTATAGGAATCTTGATTGGAAAGATAAATCAGACGTACTTCATTATTGGATATGTCCAAACCCGAAACCTCATCACCATCCGTGTCCGAACCAAAATCAGTGTCAAAATTTTCGTCCTCGCTCTCGGATATATCTGGTAAGTCTGCCATGCCATGATCATTGGTTGGTTTTGATCTGCGAATTGCTCGGTGTCTTTTCTTTGGGACCTTGCCTTTGGGGTTCAATCCAATCTCATAAATGGCTTGGGTCATTCGACTGCTTGTCCCGAGTCGACGGGATGCACCTGAAAGAGTGGGAAGTTAATAGAGTGTGAGAGAGTATGAGAAGACCATGTAGATACGTGATGGGCCAGCTTCACCAGTGGTGACTGAGTCGGTCGATGTGTCTTGATCTGAATTTGATGTGGTACATAAATAAAAGCTCCAAGATTTATAAAAGAAAAGACTATCACATACCAGCCCCACCAAGTAGATGCACCCGCATTCAGATGTTACAATCACGTTCCACGCCCTGCTGCACTAGTGGTATATGCAAATCAAGATTTTTGTGGGAACCAAACAGCGAAAATGAAATCCCCAACATCACACCCTTGGGAGCAATTCCAGTTCTCCAAAGAACTTCAAATACATCCCCGCCAGTCGTATGTTCATTGACCACTACAGATCAGAACATGTCAGGATCCAGGTTCATGCTAGATTTAGAAAAAGGAACACATACACATAGGCATGGAATGCGATGAGGGTCCGTGTATAAAGATGGTGAAAAGGGGGTCTTCATTCCTAGCCTTCCACACATATTTCTTCCAGCGACGCCCGGATATGTACATCCAGTGCGACCGATGTTTGCGGACATTGATAGTACAGGACTCAAAGAGACGACTGTAAATCTGGGTCAAACCAAAGTAGTGGGTGACTCAAAAAAATCATGGTCAATTCCGAAGGTCAATTCCGAAGGCCAAATGAACTGTGGTTGGTACTCACCCAAAAGCAGAGAATAAAAAGTAAATGATGATAGCAAATAGGTCAAAAAGACGCCAACTTCGAGCATGCTGGAGCCCAAGCATAACACTAATAAGCTGGATGACTGAGTGAAGGCTCTGCTATAAAAACAAAACCAAAACACCCAAAACACCAAGGAAACTTATGTATATGCACGTAATTTGATAGTGCAAGAGCTGGTTCTAGTGAGATAAAATCACTGTATAACTCTGTTGAAGTTCAAGTTTTGTTCTTGACCGGTAGAACTTTTGGGGTTTGTATAGCTTTGGGGTTCAAAACTCGACACAAAAACACACACACAAGTTCACAGTATTGCAATTCACAAAGTCTTTTCAGACGAAACACAAGTTTTTAAGGCTCAAGTGCCCACAATATCACAAGTCCAATCAATATAAGTGAAGACCACAGTTGTCAAGCACTATCACAAACAGACCCAGACTCAATTTGGTTCAATATTCAAGACACACAACTTGTTATCAGAAAACACTTTATTATTACAACCACGTATTTTTCTGCTTATACTCCAGATGAGTGAACTTTGGAAATAAGAAGCTTTCTGTCTATTCGTCGGCAACAATCCTCTAGTAAGGTCACTACCGGTGTACTCGACGTACTTTGCTTGGGGCCGGTAGGGCCTCAAGCCTACAGTATTTATACTACTTGTGGCTAAAACTGTACAGTACCAGATTTTGTTTATATGTCCGACAAAATGTATCTAAAATATTCGTATAAAACAAAAGAAATATTCAAGGGCTACTATATAAGTCAAGTCCTTCCATTAGGGTATCCAAAATATAGTATATCGACGTCTGGATCTATAGACCGATAGTCGCATCTATAGAGGTACAGTAGCCATATGCTTTTGTCGCAATGACTCAGCTCGTTCACTTGGGTATAGGGTTAGAGAGACGGCAGTACCTTTGTACTCCACGAGTACAGCACTGGTAGGTCGTTGGGGTATAGGGTTATCTACACCTTTCGTTGACACTATTCTCAGCCTGTAGCTCGTCTGCCGGTCATCTATTCGAGATAGTACTGACGGTAGTCTCCCTCTAGTATAGTTCGAGAGGTCAACTTGTCAGGATTCTATCGATATATAGTTTGTACCACTTTCATTTAGTTATAGTATACGAAAAACACAACAGCCTGCTGCCGGTCATCGCAATACTAATAGTCTACATCAATGAGTCAATAACCAACCGGCAGATAGTCGAGAAGTCAACAATCTGAGCATCCGTTAATTATCGCGTTAGGTTTATACTCCATTTACTATAGATCGCCGATAGTTTCGGTAACCAAATCGTACAGACGTGAATAGGGGCTTCGACGCGTTCGAAACTGTTCCCTTGAGTTGTACCAATAGTGCTAGAGTGTAATGACGGTAGTACCAAGTCTCGTTCGACTGGTAGTACATAGGTTTGGATGGAATATCATTACTGGCACTCAAATACATCAGTTATAATATTCAGAATAAGCGGTTTCTCTATTCATGAACATTTCCCTTTATTATTTGAACGCGTTCTCTAGTTATTAGCACTTTAACTAGCAGTTCGGGCTCACTCTAGTCCTTTATTCACCATTTCTATCGCAAATTTCATTATTACGCTACAAAATAAGCCTTATTTGGGTGTTTTTGTAGGGCGTATCAACGCAATGGATCCAGGTGAAATTGAGAGACAGATGAGACCAAGTAGAGCAGGGAGAAAGGCGATGACATTGGCAAAAAACCAAGTCTGTATACAGGCCAGTAAGGAATTGAAGTGTAGGGGTTTTGCAGTGCCACGAACAAGCTTCTTCTTCCTCGAATAATGAGAAAGAGAAGTCTCTGCACTCAAGCTCTGAAGAGGGACTGGCATCTTGAAGATGAGACAAGGAATTGGCTTGCCAACCTGACCTTTTCTACCGTCCATGAGATCCGTATGAATAGATCTTTTGAATACTTGCAGTGGTCATAAAACATCCCTCACATGTATGTGGAGACCACAGATGAGTCTAAATCTTCCTGAGCGTGATTGATACCTGACGAGTTCCATTTCTGGCTTGCGATCTGCCATACCGAGACCTAATGGACGTGCAAAAGAGACCCTTAAGCGTCCCTTGGAGCTCAGTAAAAAAAAAGATCAAAAAAATCAAAAAAATCGGATATTATTGAGAGATAAGGGAAAGCTTGGTGTTTCAAGTAGCTCATAAAGGAATCGGAGTTTTAAGAGTAGGCGATGGTAGTACAGGGCAGCACAAAATATCCACTAGTTGGTGCACCATGGGGTCTACACCAAACCCTGCAATATGAAAAAGGTGTAGAAAAGGTACCGCATTACATACCGGATGCAATCTCCTCGTAAGTAACACAAAACAGCGGCAAAGTATTAGTACCCCCACCTTGTGCAGCACTTTTGTCGAAGTCGTTGTGGTTGAAAAGAGAAATTTGTGGGAACCGTATCACGGCTGGCACGGCCGTATACGACACGGCATATTACGGGCTTACCCGTAGCGTACCCATACCCGTTGGAATAACTCTCATCTGGGAAACGATACGGGAGCAACCCGTATCCACGATGCCCGTAATCCGTACATGTACGGGAATGGTTGAGAGCCCTATGTATTACTTCCAAGTTCTACAAGTGAATTTTCAATAGAGATCTGCAATGGGAGTTTTGGACAGTCCCACCTTTCCTCAAAAATTAGACTTGAATGGATCTGAGCTTAAAAAGCCTGGTAAAGAATTGTGTTTATGGTGCCCAATTTGAGTACACATGAATCATCTATTCATTCACTCTATAGGTGTCGGCGAGTCACACATGTCATGAAAATGAAAACATCATGAGAGTGTGACAAGAATCACAAGATATTGACAAGCAGCATTGAGACCTACTTTCCTGATCAATATTTACTTTTCAAGTGACACCCCAACTTTTAGTATTGATGATCTATACATTATTATTTATCATTAGTGTGTCTGCAATGAGAAATGTGATGACCCTGCTCAGAAAAATGAAAATAAGGGCTGAAACAAAAAGAAGTTATAGGTATCAGACCATATCTGCAAGCAGATTTTTGGTTGTTTTTATTTAGTGAGAAATTAACTAGTTTTGCTCCATTATATCTGTAGCTCCTAGAGATCCCCACGGATACATCCGCGGGGTATCCGTGCTCATACCTGCGGGTTTTATATTTTTGAAACTCATACCTGTATCCGCCACCTACCCGTGGGAATGGGTATCCTCAACCCGCGGATGCAAACCTGCAGGTAGCACGGGTACCCGCAAATAAACACTCATGGATCAAAAAATATTCAATTTGACCTTGTTATATGTGTTTTGTGTATATCTTTTTCATTTTTTATTTAATGTTTATGCTAAGTATATCAAATTGAAGGGATTTTTATTTACTACAGCTTTTATTTCTAGAAGGTTTCATAAAAAAATTTATCTGTAAACTTATTCCATATGTTCAGTTTTTGCAAAAAGGTGGAGTATTTGGCATATAATTTCCTCATTTTCCATCCATTTTTGATTTTTAATATATCAAAATGAAGGTATTGGACTCTACTATAACTTTTATTTCTAGAAGGTTTCATAAAGAAAATTATCTGTAAACTTATTCAATATGTTCAGTTTTTGCAAAAAGATTGTATCTTCATGTGTATTTGGCATATAACTTCCTCATTTTCCATCCATTTTTGATGTTTAATGTAGCAACATGAAGGGATTTCTATCTCATATAACTTTCATTTCTGGAAGGTTTCATAAAAAAATTTATCTATCAACTTATTCAATACTGAAGCTAACCTAGATCCGAAAATTGACCCCAATGCGAAAAATCTTATAATTTATTGGCATTTTTCTTGTTACAGGCTACTTACTTTTATTTTACGTACCAAACTGTTGCATATCTATGTCCTACATGTCAGTTAGTCTCCATAAAAAAAAGACCACTGCGGAATATAAACTTCCAAAGGTAGATTTTTCGCATCTGGGTCAATTTTCGGATCTAGGTTAGCTTCAGTATGTTCAGTTTTTGCAAAGAGGTTGTAACTTCATATGTAATTAGCACATAACTTCTACATTTTCCATCCATTTTGGATGATTAGTATATCAAATTGAAGGGATTTTCATTTACTATAACTTTTATTTCTAGAAGGTTTCATAAAAAAACTTATCTGTAAACTTATTCAATACTACAGATACCTGCGGATACCCGCGGATATAATTAAATATGCCAGAACAGAGACCTGTATCCGTAGAATACCCGTGGGAAACGGGTACCTGTATCCGCGGGTCCATCAACCCGCAGGTTTCCCACGGGTGAAACCTGCAGGTACCTGTGTTACGGATACACCCGTGGGGATCTCTAGTAGCTCCACTTTTTAAAATATCTGTGTTGCAGATATGGTCTATTGAGGTGTGAGAAAAATAGCCATTCTGGTATTGGGACTCAGTGGGCTATTGAAAAATGGGTCATTTAAAGTAGGGTCCTGACCCCTGCACCCGAGCTATAATGGTTGCAGCGTGTTCACCGGATGAACAGCTACCTCCTATACTTTCTTTAAAAAAAACGGGTCATTTCTAAGCTCAATAAAATGTTGCGGATGAGCCCTATGGTGACTTGCTCCATTGTATTTGAGATTTCCTATGCACTCAGTCTGACATACGCAACATAAGAAACTCACAAAGATATACTGACCCGTAAGTTGGTAAAAGTCAATCCTTTGGATGTAGCACACTTGGTTGAACAAAAGAATGTCGGCGACAATGGTAGACGTAGGCTGTTATTACCCAAATAAAGGTCAATGACATCGAACATTTGAGTGGCATGGAAGCTCCCAAAATATCCCGGATGAGACAGCCTCGTTTCCCAATTACAGTGAGATCAGGCAATATGAACTTCAAAATTTGGGTTTCCGCTGCAGCGTGGGTCGAATTTTACCGAAAACAACACAGCCACCTGAGCGAGTCTAAGTCGGCCTCTATTTGGCTTAGATAATGAGAAGATCGATGTGGAGTTTGAAAATTAAAGTCCACTCTTTTTAATTGACAATGCCGATACTATGCCGATAGTTTGCCGATAATAAGCTATCATATTATTAATGGTTTTAATACAGGGGAGGTCATTCAATACGGGGGAGATCGTTTCAATACGGGGGAGATAATTTCAATACGGGGGAGGTCATTCTTGATACGGGGGATAGAATTCGGGGGAATTGATTTTTGCAGCATTTGGGACAGCATATAGCTCAGCACCTGGTCAAAACGAAACGTCTGACTGTCAGCTCTAGCCGCAACCAGATACAATTTTTTACGGCACCTGTTCAGCAACCCACTTGGATTCCCCATACCCCGTTCCCAAAGCAAACTCAGGGTCTAGCTCCCTTTCCGATACCAGCTCTTTCTTGGATGCCCACCCAGAAACAGTCGCCACGGAACTTGTAAACACTAGTCATGGTCTTATCTTGGTGGGTAAACGAGAAGTCAAAGTGTCCACGCATTGGCAATGACGGTTGTCACTGTGCTCAAAAGCTACAAGAAAAATGAATCAATGATAAAGTAAAGGAGCAGGCATAAGATAATACATACCTCGTCATATACACTCTCTTCTAACCCAAGCTTCACGTCAGCAGTATTCCCCTCCAGCAACACCAACTTCTGGCTCTCCAACAGGCAGTCATCAATTCCTCTATCCTTAAAGGCTTCTCTCTGTCTCTCAACCAGTCTTTTTTCCGAAGTTCGGTTCAAAGCATACACCTTGCTGACGTGAGGGTCCTGTAGAAGGCGGGCTAGCAGGTACGTTCCGAGGCTACCAGTGGTTCCTGTTAGTAGTATCACTTGTTTCATAGTAGCAACGTTATCCAATGACGTAGGGTTAGGTCGAGAGTTTTGAGGGGTGGGCAACATTCAACAGTGTATTTGTGCACCATATCCCTCATAGCCTCGACCTTCGCTCGCCGACCGTGCTCACGCTGTGCAGCATCACCCTCCTTGTTCTGGATAAGCTTGAGCAAAAAATCTTCGATATCCTCCGGTGTGTTATGCTCCTAAACAAAGTTGTTCAGAATTCTACTCGCGATATCAACTGGTAACTTGGCTTCAGGGGAAGAAGCATATTGAACAAGAGCAGAGAGTATAACTTGATAAATATAAGCCGCCTGGGGACTAGCAAATGCAAGAAGTCCCACAACCAAGCATCAGAAAAAAACATATAAAAGAAACGCTTCAAAGGGAGGACCATAACACACACCTATCGCATCCTTGTTCGAATAAATCTCTCTTTGGATCAACAACCTTCTTTTTCTCACCAACAACTCCCTGCACAACCCTCTTCACAAACTCCCTCACACCCTTTTCATCCCACTTCCCATCCTTCCCCGATTCCGGCGGTCTCATCCACGTTTCCCCAACATCCATATTTAGCAAGCCCACCTCTGCCTCTCGATAAATCCTCTCAATATCCTCCCGGTACATCTCATATGCTATCTCCCTCCTCATGCTTCCCTTGGGCGTTCTAGGTAAAGGCCTGTTCACTGGGTCCGTAACAAGAACAAAATCTTTCAATATCCTATTATCGTTTGCAAAAAACATGAGAAAATGTGTGTCAGCAAAATTGTTACATGTTTTATGCGCATCAACCCAAAACAGCTCATAACTCAACAACCACTCAGTTCCACAATGGTGAGTGGATATTGCCAGGACCAAAAAAAATGCCCCTATAGTCCTGTATGCTTGAATTTTTTTGAAATAGATGTTGTTGTCATTTTATGTCCAAGTAAAGTACATCTTAATATCACTATAGATTACTATACAATAAACATTTATTCCAGGCAAACAAAGTTTATAGCAATGTTAAAGCAATTCGTTTGATTGATTTATGATTAAAAGAATATGAGTGAAACCATATTTCAGGGAGGTTTCTTGCAAATTTCTTGAATTTTACACTTGTCAACCTAAATTAACCTGTATCCCAATGAATATCTTGTTCAATACTATCCATTAAGTGTTTCCACAACCAAAATAATTGCCCCAACAATCCTATAGACTTTGTTTGCCTGGAATACATGTTTATTGTATAGTAATCTGCAGTGACATTAAGATATGCTTTATTTGGACATAGAATGGAAATAACATATATTTAAAAAAATTCAAGCATACAGGATTGTAGGGGCAATTTTTCTGGTCATGGCAATATTCACTCACTATCGTGTAACTGAGTGGTTGCTGAGATATGAGCTGTTTTGGGTTGATGCGCATAAAACATGTAACAATTTTGCTGATGCGCGTTTTCTCACTTTTTTGCAAACGATAATAGAATGCTGAGGAGCAAAAGAGTTGGCTTGTTGGATACTCGACCAAATGGCGCTTCGGAATGTGGCAATGGAAGAGGCAGAGGAGAGGTCGATAGGCTGATAAGGTTCGATGGCGATACCGACTTGGGTACGAGAACGACCGAACATGAAGCAACTCTTGACAAGGGGTCGGAAGCAATGATGAGTTCTAAGGGATGTGAGGAATTAGTGTCATTTACAGAAAATGAGAGAGAGAGAGGGGGGGAGAGGTTTACCCAGTGGTCCAGGGTTGGTCTTCTCTCCATTCCTAGTTGTACCAAAGGGTCAGATCCAGTTTTAACTTATCAAAAGAAACCTACACCATCATAATCTGGTCATCTGCCCTCCCCACAAGCCTGTAATACCCTTTCTTCACAGGATGTTCTTCCACTACATCCCGAGTATCAAAAGCTCGGATTCCATCTTCTACAATGTTTATAACAGCGGGTGTGTGCGTCGGACATTCATACAAGTAAGCAAAAAAGAGGGGAAATCAACTTTCTTGAACAGGAAATAATGGAAGATACTAACTTCAACCTGAAGAATCCATTTATCCCCATCTGCAACAAGTCTCGGCTTGACATGTATTGCGAACCTTGAGTATTCCCAGTCATAACCCGGTTTTATGGAAGGGAAGGCTGAGAAAATGACTGATGTTTCGGTACTAGAGGGATAAAAAAAAAGGTAGTTTCAACCATCAACGCGCATATTGCTCAAGATAAGAAAAAGAAGGTATACATTTCATATACATTCTGCAAGTTGACGCCTCTTGCAACAAATTTATCCCCAATAAATTTGGGAAGTGGACCGCCGCCGTAAGCCTAAGAAGAACATCGATACTTTTAGTTGGTTGATATTTAGGACGAAAACGAAAACGAACCGACAAAAAAGGAAAAAAAAAAAACTCACAACGGCCTCTGACCTACTGAGGGCTCTAATTGCCTCCTCATCCTCGGACCATGTTTGAAGAACACTGGGAGCAACGGCAGTGTATTGGGCTCTAGACTTGACTAAACCAGCATCAGGAAAATCCCTAGAGTCAATATTATGCATTTGTGGCATAAAAATAATCTTTACTGGTAATATTGAATAATTAGGTCAACATGTTGTACAACCTTATCAACATACAAGGCTATAAATGCATAACTACTCAATGTTATGCAACAAAATAATAATTATGATAATATGGCATAACGAAGGATAGGATAAAGAGTAATGAGAGATAAATTTATTGAAATATCTTCCATACTACATGCCAGTGCATGTACTATTGGTTTATTTGCAACTTATCTTACTTGTTCAGCTCACATAGTTCTGATGTTGCTGCTCATTCTCAATAACAACAAGGTGAAAATTTGCACAGAATGGCAATAGTCATGTCTATCATTGTGAACCAGTGAATTTTTTGGTATCTAAGTAGTACAGACTTAAACCTTTAATTTTATGTAGTGTAATTATCTTCATACAATAGTCCACTTGACTCAGAAATGGCTGTTGTAAAAACTCTCAATTATTTTTGTGTTTTGAAAAAGAGTGGCACATTCAATAGTGCCAAGGAGCGGCAGAACTTAGAGTCATCACTTAGACTCAGAGCCCATGCAGTTAGTGTTCGAAAAGTCCCGTTCTGAACTTAAGTTCGGACCGAACTTTTCTGAACTGGACTGAAAGTCTGGTTCAAAGTCCACAAATTTCTTGGACCGGACCTTAAGTCCGGTCCGACGTTCAGAGAATGTTAAAAATTTGTGAACCCGTTCGAACGTGTTCGGACACGTCCGAACCCTTTTGCCCAGAGCCCTTGAAATATTGACAATTTGCGGTAAAATCTCTGACTTTTTGTGATTGGTTTGCTGTGTTGCCGGCTTAAAATTGTATAGAATGCCTCATTGGCAGCGGAATGGCCACATGAATGTAATCGGCATCTTCCAGAAGCGCAATAATTTTCTTTAATTCTTTCTTTAATCTTTCTTGTCTCGTTGCTGGTTTACCTTTAGAGTAGTTTGGATTAAGTAGCCTTTTTTGTATCGCAGGGACTTGAAAACATTCCAAAAAAATATCAATAACAAAAAAATTAATGATCGTTTGAATAAAAAGTTCGGACGCGTCCAAACTTGCTATGAACCTGAACTGGACCAAAGTTCAGTGAACTTTTGGTCCAGTCCAAAGTTCGGAAAATTTTTGAACTGAACCTAAAGTTCAGTTCTGAGTTCAGAAAAAAACGGCTTGAACCGGACTGAACCGGACTTTTCGAACACTACGTGCAGTGCAACTGTCCTAAATAAAGAGGTCACGTGCACGTGTTGCCATTTCATGCCAATATAAAACTGTACATATCTTAGTAAGCACAATAAATCAACAAACAACGAAAGTTCGAACTTCAACCATCTTCTCTCAACAGTGTCGTCGTTGGCTCCGAGCTTCGACACCTTCAAGTTTCTCCTGGACTTTTTCTATAACTCCCACTTTCGGTTTAGATCGCCCTTGGATATAGGGCATTGTGGTGGTATGTTAATAGCAATCTTTCAATCTTCGGACAACGCGCTTATTCTTACACATATGGGCAGGTCTTCTTTCTTGACAAAAGGAGGACCAATGCTGCTAATCATCACTTAACGGCTTTCTGTAGTCTTGCGTCATTGGTACATGTACTTGACAACTACGTTTCTACAAGTCTCTAATACTCTCATAGGTCGGAAAATAGGTCAGAACATGCGGCATCTACACTCGTCAAGCCCTCCTAGGTATCGGACACATCTTCACCCCATTCCCTAACTCCTGCTTGCCTCCCGCTTACTCCTCGGCCAATCTTCTCTGTTACGACTCTTTTGCCAACCTTGCATTGCCCAACATCTTCCTGAGCCCGAGTACCATTGGTTGATGGAAGATAGGTAACGTATGTCACTGATGTCATTTATCTATGTCCACTGTCTCACTACTTCTACAGGTCCGACAGCGCAGAAACCTGATGAGGCTGATGGAAGATAGGTAACGTATGTTGATGTTGTTTGTCTATGTCCACTGTCTCACTACTTCTACAGGTCCAACAGTGCAGAAACCCGATGAGGCTAAGGCAGCCAAACAGAGCTTACCATATCCCATATTTGTATTTTTCTTGAGCATCGTGTATCTAGTCACAAATTTTGTATTCCTTTACTGTTTTGTTGAGACAAATGCCATTTATTATGCTGTATAGAGCCTGACTTGTGATATATTTTTGCTCATTGTTGATATATATGTGACATATCATTGCTTTCGGTATGAGATATATATCGATATTATTCAAAAATTATGCACTGTTATACGGGGACGTGCATAACGGGCATAATTTCCATAAAGTTGATAATTATGACATCTTATTTGACATTACACTATTTATTGGATGTCATTGCATAACATTGACTCCAGGGATTTTCCTGATGAGCTAAGACACTTTGCGGAGGAGGGATCGGAGGAAGTGTGTCTCTTGGTTTGTAAAAAGTTGAGATAACTCCCGCTGTAAACACGACGTGAGAGATCCTTATCAAGCGCGAAAATGATAGGGAAGTAACGAACAAGTCAATGTAGCGCCGATGTTTGTTGTGAGTCCCATTGCATGAAAAGGAGGTGCACCCCAAGTACCAAAAATCTTTCCAGTAAGATCCGTCTCACTGTACCAAGGCCAAGAAAGGTATCTAGTCATCATGGCTTCAGAGAGATAGATCGTTTTGGGGAATGCACTAGTGCTGCCGGAAGAGTGCATAATGGTCCATGGCCGTGTCTTTTTGTCCAAGCTAACATTGGCGAGTAACTCGGAGAGAGGTGGGACTTTTTCAAAATTCGGATTGGGGACAAAAGGTTGAGCCGGATTTGAGAAGAACCTAGGGAAAAGCTCGCTCGCTTTATGTGGATGGAGAATGTGTAAAGGCATCCCGAGCAAAGCCATTTCGTCAAATACGCGTTGACTTGACAATTCCATCGCTGTCGGTTCCTCAACCCCGGCACCCACCTGAACCACCCAACTTAGGACCAAATCCAAGGTCCCAAATGTATCCTAAGAGGATCTATTCCCCGGAATATCCTGGCTTGAAGGAATTCCTTCAGACAGGTCATAAGGATTTCCCTGGGCTATTCAAGGAATTCCTCATCCTGCTACTTCACTAGTATCATCCACCATTCTCATTTCTAATTATTACTACTCCCTCTCTGTAGTTTTGACATTGATTACATTGTCTTTATCTTCCCTATTCCCTTCCTGTTTGCTTTCTCCCCTCTATCCCTCTATATTTCATTGCACCAAGACTCTTCTTTCAATGCTACCACTGGTTCAATTACTATATCTCAGATAACTTGAGAGAGAGCATAGTCTCCAAGTATCTACAGTCTGAATATAATCTCAAATTACTAACCATAGTGTATAAATCATTCCAACTCAACCATAGGCTTTAGGCACTTCTTGTTATAAGGGAATTCCCTGGCCCACATTGTCTTTTTAAGGAATTCCCTGAAAGGGCACAATGTTCCTTGGAATTCCTCAAGAAGACAACAGGGGCTAGGGAATTCCTTTCACTCAGGGAAATCCTTCTACTCAAGGAATTCCCCTCCAGGTCTATAGGGAATTCCCAGCACTTAGGGAATTCCTTCAATTGAAGGAATTCCCTCAGAGATTCATAGGGAATTCCTTGGGCTTGCACTCCACTGAAGGAGTTCCCTTACAGATTCATAGGGAATTCCTTACACTCCATTGAAGGAATTCCCTGATAGGTTAATAAGGAATTCCCTCCAGTCCACTGAAGGAATTCCTTTACAGGTGACTAGGGAATTCCTTACAAGGAAAGGTTAATAGGGAATTGACTGGGAGCTTTTGGCCGCAGTTGGAAGGAGTTCCCTGGGCACCATTTATGACTCAGATAATTACTTAACAAGGCTCATACTCAATGCAGGCTCATATTTTACATATTCATCCATATTTGCGTACATAAAAAACCCAAAGTTGATCTTTGAGGACAATGGTACGTGCCACTGTCTCACTCAATCACATCAAGACCGTCTGTAGTCATGAACCACTATGACTCTAATAAAATCGATCTTCGAGCATAACGATACATGCTACTTTCTTTACTAAATCATATCGAGACTGTCTGTAGTCATGGTCCATGACTATAATTATTGATATTCAATAATACATGCCAGTTTCTTTACTAATCTACATCAAAGTCATCTGTGGTAATGAAATCTTCCCTCGCCTGTCTATATTCTTCCGCCAACGCAAACGTCTCCAATTGCTCGGTAAGCACAGCATCAACATCTCTCTCAAAGCTAACATCACAACCTCCCTCCTCAACATACTCAACGGACGTGGAGTACTCGAGTGCTCTTGCTTCTTCGATATCCATCTCTGAAGGACCCCATGACTGTTCCCAGTCCTTCGCAAACTGCTTGAGTGCATCCTGCCAAAGGACATAGAGACGGCATAAATATTTGTGATGAAGGTGTAATTGATGTTGGAAGCCTGGGTCATCTGTTCATTACTGGTCAACAAGAGTTCCCCAGGTCAGATACCATCGAATACATACCGTTTGTGCTGATAGCAGACACAGCTATCGACCATTCCTCCTCAAACCAACTCCGCATAGCTTTTCGCTCAAATGCTAGTCTCTCCTCTTCCTCTTCGCATCGATCTAACTCTAGCATGGCTCGGATACCCTTCCGGACGTTTTCGTCCGATAACCATGGTGGTGGCATGGCGTCTTCATCGTCGGCTTCATCGTAGTTTAGTCCGATGTCTTGCCATAGTTCATCATCCGCGTCCAGATTGAAGAGTTTGGAGACGTCGATAGGTTTGGGAGCAACGACATTTCGTGGGGCCTTCCTAACGATAATGAGATCTTTCATCTCTTTCACGATTCGATTATACTTCTGGGCGAGTTGTTGAATACCAGGGTCCCGACGTCTCACAGAGTCTTCAGTATGTTCGTGTAAGCGCTGTTCTGTGAATAGATGTCCTTAACGCATAAGTGATTGAGTATCATTCAACCTCGTTGCCACGTACCATTACGTTGTTTCCTACATGACCGCTCTACACGATCCAGTTCAAACTTGCGAGATCGAAGACGCTCACGCAATCGCGTCAAAATTGCCCTCGCGTTCATGCATTTGTTTATATATTGGCTTTTGACCCAGTGGTGGAGTTGCGTCCTTTCGTTCGCACCTAGAGCCCGTTCTTTCTTCTTGACATTCAGCGCCGTCTTCTCTAACCGATCCAGAATATCAGGGAGCTCGATTTCAGCTGTCGCAACATCATAGTTGGCAGTGTCGGGATCTGAGATGATATCTTGCAGGTATTTCAGTCTTTTCTCCAGGGTTTTCTTGGACTTTCTAAGGCGCATGCACTCTTGAACCGCCTGCTTTCCCTTGTTTTTGCTTTGTGCTGTAACGCGTAAACTTTAAAACTAGTTAGAGTTAAAAATTGTCAATGTCACGCACAAGGGAGGGGACGGGTCTGCTTTTCAACTTGGTCTTTCCACTGCTCTCGAAGGTGATCCACCGCAACTCCACTCTCAGCCAACTCTTTCTTGTTTTCGGTTCGCTTCGACTCCAATAAACGATATTTCCGAGCGATCCATTTGCCGATGTTAAGAAAACTTTCAGTATTTCCGAAGTGGAACTGAGCGTCTAGCGTATACAACCGGAGATGATACTATGCAAGTAAAAAAATGAGTAACGTCTGGACAGTCATCAAGTGTATCACATACCCCCGCTATGCGCGTATAAGCTATCAAGTGCTGAATAGAGTGCCAAAGTCTTTCTGCACCCTCACCGTCTGAAAGACCGAAACGTTCGCATTTCCGAGGGTGATAGATGAGCTGACAAGGTGGCCAAACGCATGAAAAACAGAGATGGCGAAGATAAGATTGTCGATGTGGTCTTCGAGCAAACCCCATATAGCAAGTAGTATCAGGATCTTACTCGCAACAAGACACGCAGAGGGAAAAAGAAGTATTGTAGGTTCCGCCCAATCTTTCAAATCTTACGAGTTCCTACATTACTGCTCCTAGTGCAGTACAATTCATGTATATTATCTCTCAATTTCTATTTACGCCTAATAATACAGTATAGTACTCAATATACGAAGATACTCACCGCAATCGCGCGTCGGGAACGTAGGGCTGACGGTGGTGACAGTAATATGGAAAGAGAGAGGGCGTGTGAAAGCGTCGGTGGACTCGTGACAGAGTCCACCGGCAGGCCATCAATTTGTAGAGGCCTTGCCTGGACCCAGCCACATGACCTCGGTCTAGACAAGGCCTTTACAAATTGATGGCCTGCCGGTGGACTCTGTCACGAGCCAACCGACACTTTCACACGTCCTCTCTCTTCCTTTCTTACTTTGATCATCGCACTTAGCTAGTTGTAAGTAGTACATTATCGAATCGTAGTAGTACCATATTCTTAAAAATGGATAAACTCGAACTATGAGTAAAGCCAGTTGTACCGGTGGAAATCTGGCCCAAAAGTAGAGAAAAAAGAGCAGGAGGAATGTACACTTAGATCGTCATATGCTAACATGTTGTTTTTTTTTTTACCGGAAATGACGTTGAACGCACGAACAATGGTAAGTCAAATAAGCCCAGACATAATTAAAAACATTGCTGTATTCTCACTTGTGTCTCTCTGTCTACCAGATGTTCTAAACCCAACTTGCTCTCCTCGATGGCTCCCGAAACTCATTCTAGCAATTGCGCGCAAAACACCCAGAAACAGTTGAACCTTCGCACCAGAACCATCGCCCGAAGCCCCAGCTTGCCAACTAAAGTCAATCGAAGGTGTCGTGCCCGTGGTGGTCTGCCACAGAATCCAGAAGAACCCGGTTCTCCTTCAATGCTCACTCGACAAGGTCCTAATCATTCAACACCTCCCCCACCTGACTCCGAAACTATGCACGAGGAACCACCCGTCGAAAACACCTTCACAGAAGCTTCTACGCTTACACCAGCTAGTCCCAAAGTTTCTGGAGGAACCAATTTCAAACCAACTCGTGTCGATGAACCCCCGGCGACGGACCAACCGCTCGCACACCCCGAATTGCGAGATCAGGCTGGGGTCACAGAGACCATTCAACCTCCTTCCTCCAATAAACCCAAATCTCCTTCACCCGAGGCCGGAACTAACTCCGAGTACCCACTAGTGAAAACCTCTTTCGCGGAAGCTTTTGGAGGAGCTGATTCTGAATCACCTGGTGCTCGTGGTGATGAAGAAGCCCCGGCGACGGTCCAACCACCCACATACCCCGAATTGCGAGGTCAGGGTGGGGGCATGGAGACCATTCAACCTCCTTCCCCCAATAAATCCAAATCTCCTTCACCGAATGCCGAAACCACCTACGAGCACCCACCAGTCGAAACCTCTTTCAGGGAAGCTTTTGGAGGAACTGCTTCTGAATCACCTAGTGCTCGTCGTGACAAAGAAGCCCCAACTACGACTCAAGAATCCGCAAACTCCACGTTGCCTGATCAGGTTGACAACCGGGCCATGGAACCTATTCAAGCTGCCTCTGTTGGTTCTTTTGCTATAGAAGCCGCGGCCGGTAACAAAGAAGTTGTCGAGACAGATGAGGATCAGACCGTCGTTCACCAGGCGGTTACTCACACAGCAGGAGGGTCCTCAGTGGATAATGGAGCTACATCCTCGGTGGCAGACGCGTCCAAAGAAGGCGATAAAAACGTGGATAGAGGAATAGCACTCGAGGACGAAGAAGAACCTGAAAGTATACCCAGGCTAGGTGAGCTAGACCAGTGTCATGATTAGTTAGTACTCTTGATCTAATCTTTTATTACTATCCGAAAAACAGATTTTGTTCACCTTTCTAAGGTTTTCTTTCAACCTGTTCCAATGCAAAGCCGTTCAGTCCACCGCGAAAAAAATCGACCAGACCACCGCTCATTTGTTCCCCTCCCGACACCTCAAGCCGACCCGGGTAAAAACCACCTCCACTCCTTATCGAGGTTATGCGATTATTCATCTGACGCCGATTCGGGGTCTGCAGTTGAGGAGGATGAGATGAAGGTTGATGACGGCCCGGGATTCAGTGAATTTGCAGAGCAGGATGATCATCGTGTAGGAGCAGAGCACCTTTTCGACGACGACGACAACGTTAACGTCAACGACAACGACTATGTCGACGTCAACGACAAGCATAGCGTCGATGCTGTCGTTGAGGACGACGATGGTCAAGTGGAAGAGAGTGTCGAGGATCGTCGTATGAAGTCTTCCGACCGATCATCATCTTCGAAGTCCAAGAAGACATCTCAAAAGAAGACACCTCTAATGCAGAAGCCTGACCCCAAACCCAAGCCCAGTGTGAAAATCAAGAAAGCCAAGGTACCTGGCAAGAATAAAGGAAAAACCGTCGCTGTCGAAGATACAAGTGACGAGCTCGAGGAAGATTACGGAGACGAGCTTCATGATCCCGAAGATCCGGCCTTTGAACCTGATGCAGAAGAGTATCCTCTGAAACCCGGTCCCCTTCCTAACGAGTGTCTCAAGGAACTGGACCACGCTACGTACGACTACACGACCAAAATCTACTCCCTTGCGCGTCAATATGGTAGACGCCCTCAAGAACTTTTCGAGGCATCTGGCCAAACCTATTCCAGTAAACGCCAACCTTCTACTTGGAACTGTTTTCAGGCGTATATGTGTATTGAGAAAGGCTGGCAAAAAAGGCCCAATGGTGAGCTTATTGTTTTCATAGTTTATTCATACTCTTCTCTCATATTGTTCATTTAGAATCACGCGAGCAATTCGTTCAACGACTCGCCGCAGTATATGAGAGCAAACTCAAAAAGGCTCTCGGTCCTGAGTGGCAACGCGTGGACCTCCACCGTCTTGCTATGCGGAAATATACTGAATGGTATCAGCGGAATCGAGAGGAGCAAATAGAGGCTGATCGTGAACGAAAGGGAGGATCCACGTTGAGAATGTTGAATAAAGCTGTGAAGGAGGTTAATAAATTGGTATGTGTTTCTATGTATGGTTTATTGATAATGAGCTAATGGGAAGAATACAGCAACGAGTACAGGATTTAAATACTCCTTTGTACACTATGGGTCCTTTGTACAGTAGCGATTTTTTAGAGTATGGGGGTGACTGGGGCCTCAACGTGGACTCACTCAAGTAGCTTTCTATGTGTTTTATGGTTTGCGCCTGAACAGATGTCATATTTTGATCTTGGCATCACGACGGAGTAAATTTGGTGCCTGAGAGACACTTCATCAAAAATTTGAACTAAGCTTGTAGGTCTTCTTTTGAGGATTGACGAAGTGAAAACACTCCCGATATATTGTGAATTACAGTACATAGCTTGAAAATCAATTTGGCGTGGAGGGGCACAGAATTGGGTGTGTTACAAACAAGATTGACGTTTTCGGTGACAGGAGGAGGAACAGATGTCACACTGGTGACATACATGTGACATTTGTCACGTAACACTCAAAATATTAGCTTTTTCGTGTTTCATTAGCATTTACCGCTCTGTTGGCTGAGCCACTCCTGCAAATGGGACGATGTGCACTCTCGCTGAAAAAGCGGGCCCAGCTGCATTCAGAAGAGAAGAGCCAGCTTCTGGTCAAAGCCGTAACTCTCTACCAGCAAAGTCAGGCACAGACAAGCGGTCCCAAATTAGGACTTCGTAAAGTTTGTGCTGAGGTGGAAGCAGAGTACAGGCGAAAGACGAACAAGCGGATCTCCCTGAATCACAACACTGTTCGGAATCTTGTCAAGGGAGGCCAGTTACAGCGGGAATTCAATGAAGAAAAGAGTTGGCTGACACGCGAGGAGGCAGAAGAGGTTATCACCTATGTCCTTGAGTGCGCTTCTTGGGGTCATCCATTGGATCACAAGCGGCTGAAGGAACACGCTGATGAGCTGTGTCGTGCTAGGCTGGGCTCAAATTTTCCAGAATGTGGTGTTGGGAAAGGCTGGACCTATCGTTTCGTGGCAAAGCACTCCGATCGTTTACATGTCTATAACGCAGCACCTCTTGATACACTCCGCGGTCAGGCTGTGAATCCTCACAGTAATAATCTATACTTCGACCTTATGGAGCGACTTGCAAATACGGGCAATGATGGCGAACCAATGTTGGCAGACTTGATGTGGGCTTTTGATGAGATTGGGTTCAATAATCTGAGTGGGGCACCAACTGCAGTCATAGGGCGAACAGGCAAAAAACGACAGTATCAACAACAGGGTGCTAATCGAGAAATGACAACCGTATTGGTGGCTATATGTGCAGACGGAACTACCATACCACCAGCTCAAATATTCAAGGGGAAGGGATACAGTGTTACATGGCAGCGTAATGATCCCGTCAATGCAATGTGAGTTGTCATTTCCTCTGTATATTAA
Source organism: Dendrothele bispora CBS 962.96 (assembly GCA_004369135.1). NCBI lineage: Eukaryota > Fungi > Basidiomycota > Agaricomycetes > Agaricales > Dendrothele > Dendrothele bispora. The sequence goes on along the minus strand of ML179162.1, from coordinate 10,303 downwards.
ATGCCTTTTCATTAGTGGATTAGGGTCGGCTACTCGAAGAAAGGATGGACTGACAACGAAATCGGACTTGAATATGCAAAGCATTTTGAACGCATGACCCACGCAAAAGCCAATGGACGGTTTCGCTGCCTTAGCGTTGATAGCCATGCGTCTCATGTGTCACGCGCCTTTCTCCAATTCTGCCGTGAACACAAGATCCATGTTCCTTGTTACGTTGCGCACGGAACTCACATCTATCAAGGACTCGATGTTGTATGTTTTAGTCCCTTGAAAAGCGAGTTTGGAAAGGAGCGGGATAAACACATGCGGGAAACAGGACACCCAATCACCAAGGACACTTTCGCAATGATATACGGAAAGGCTCACCTTCATACCATGACCCCTGACCTGATCAAAACAGCTTTCCGGAAAACTGGCCTCTGGCCGGTTGACCGAAATGTTGTGACCCAGGAGATGATGGCACCGAGTAAAGCAACATCTATCAAAATCTACACACCTGCCGAGCCACCGACACCTGTCCGTATTGTTACCGAGTTGATCGTTGACGCTTCCAGACCTGTGCATACAGAGAGCGAGCACCACAGTGACTCGGAAGGAGGAGTTGAAAATCTTGATCAGCCGCATCAAACCCCCCGTTCCTCCAATGAGACAACTCTGATACACACACCGAGTCGTCAGCACCGAGCGAGAATGGCGATATCCGATCTGCATTCCACACGTCTATCATTCCTTGTCTCGTCTACACCGATGAAGGCAAATCATGACCCACCTGAACTCCAGACTTTTCCACTCTCACCGGTGAAGCATACAACATATACTGTTGAGAGCACGTTAGCGTTGGTACCGAAGACCAGAAATGAAAAGCAGTTGATGGAGGCCTTACAGATCCAAACAGCCAAGCTAGCTCTTGCAAAAGGTTGGTGTTTGCAATTACAAGGACACGCTGTACTTCGACAACTGTATTGCGGTCGCGTACGCAAGCAACTTGCGGCCAAAGAAGAGAAGTTGTCCGAAAAAGGGAAGGGGAAGGGGAAGCTGCTGAAGGACGGTTTGCCTCGCTTGTTGACGGCAGATGACTATTTCAACGAGGTTGTGGAACATGATGAGGCCATGAAGGAGAGGGAGAGGGAGAAGAGGGAGAGGGAAAAGGCTAGAAAGGTACAGGGTGTTGAGATGATTCTATGGGAGCAGGAGGATCAGAAGAGAAGGGAGAGGAATGAGGCAAGGACACACGCATGGAAGACAGCCCTTACGGAGTGGGAGGCCAATCGTGCACTTGCAAAATCAGATGGTGTCAAGTTGAAGGATTGGGACCGTCAAAATCCGAAGCCAAAGGCAAAAGATCCTGATTTTGCACATGAACCAGCAATGCCCAAGCCCAAAATCCGCAAATCTCCAACAAATAAAGCTGCAGAGGAAGACGAGGGTGAAGAAATCATAATCAATGAAGAAGAGTTGACATCCGAAGACGACGATTGATGACTGTCACACGCGCGTGTGACAAGCGTTACAATACCGTGTCACACTGTACAAACGTCCCGAAATGTCCGAAATCCGCATCATCACTTTGTTTTGCTCGTTGCTACATATACACTTATGCTATGGACTGGAAATTTGGTACAGATATACTACACCTACTACTAATGTATTGTACATAGCCAGTTAGCTTAAATATACCTCAAGTAACCCTTGGTGAGATGATCTTAAATTTGGTGTACAAAGGAGTATTCAAATCCTGTACTTTATGAGGCCAACGATTTTGTAGTCATGGCTGAGATTCACGACCTCAACAATCACAATCGCTCCAAGTTCACTGGTTACAGTCCAGAGTACAAGAGCGTTATGAAAACTGAACAAGTCGCGTTTACCAAACAACTCAAAATTCACTCCGCCCAGCTAGTGGTCGCGCACAGCGAGGAAGAGCAGGGTAGAGTGGAGGAGCGGGACGAGGATATTGTGCAGATCATTTCGCTATATGATGCTCAACCTGACGACCTCACCAATCTGCGCAGCCTCATGCCGAGAGCATGGGGTGTGGATCTCAGTATGTGTATATAATAAGAATCCCCTATTCTTTCTCATCTGATTTGGTTTTGTTTCCAGAGCTGGCGACGAACGGTACTTGTTCTAAGATGCGCTGGAAAGGCTTTGGTTCCTATGCTCGTAGCAATCATGTTCGGGTGAAAGAGTGGCCGGCCGGCCTTCCAGGCATTGGTCCTAAAGCAGACGGTCTCATCGAAAACATCAAGTCCTTCAGCAAACCGGTTTTGGTCAAGTGGATGAGCAGTCGAGTTCGTTATTGGAAAGCGGCCGCAAAGAGGGAAGAAAGTCAGACGACGACTGATAAGAAGATTTTGAACGCAGGATTCGAAGGACCTTACCTAGAGGCATGGACGGAAGAAGAAGTTAACGGGGAGGTTGAAGAAGGAGATATTCCCCTCATCGTCGACAATGAAGGTAATGAGGTGTTGTGTGTTCATGACGTTCTCAAAGATCTCTTACTCAATGACGACGACGACAACAACAATGACAACGATCATGAAGAACAACCCAAAGCCGCTCAAACTCGCCGCCGCCCGAATAAATCTACCCCTGCCCCTGCCGCTGTTTCTTCTAGGTCAAAACAACTCCCTATTCACCCCATGGAAGATGATAGTGACGACGCCGCTCAACCCTCATCCATTCCCCAAGTTGATAGTGATGATGACGACAGTGCACAATCATCTCGGCGTCAACAACCTTCACGAAAGGACAGAGAAAGTGACACCGACGATGAAGAAAACTTTTTGCCCCCTCCTGCTCCTCGTCTGCCGCAACACGCTCGATTACCCTCCTCCTCCAAAAAACAGCTGGGTACTGCCATCATCCAGATAATCGACTCGGAAGACGAGGACGAGGTGGAACAGGAAGGCTCACGATACAACGACAGTGATGACTCCGACTCCGACAACGACAACGACAACGACAACGACAACGACAACACTCGACAGAAGCCTTTGGCGAGTCACAAGGGCAAACAGCCGGTGTATCACCCCTCCTCCAAGTCCGTTAATTCCCAAACCACAACCACGGCTCACCCTGCGAAACCTCGTTTAGCCTCGACTTCATCTAAACGGTTCATCACTAATGCAGGTAGCGTAGTGAGCAACTTTGTGGAGAAACATTGTCCGAGGAATGTCGCCACATCTTCAAGTAATCCTTCCTCTCATGGAAAGGACTCGACACAAGCTGGCTCGAGCGGCCCTGGCAAGCTTGGGAAGAAAAAGAGGAAGGGTGAGGATGACAGGGGTGATGAGACGCAGCCGAGCAGAAAGAAGAAGAAGATCTCTAGTTCCAACCCGCCTCCCGTACCTTCCCATGCAAAATCGTACACTCGAGCAGACTTCAAGAGGATTCAAAAGAAGTAATCATTTGTTATGTGTTAGTTACTATGTTTGTACATTTAAATGTCAATGCCGTTTATATTAGCATGCAGAGAATCAGGCAGGAAATAAAGTGTATTTGGTTTTTTAACTATTGTGCAGGTTGTGAAAGCTTGGTACATTATGAGAATTTTATTAATATAAGATACTCCTTGCACTTCTTTGGGTCTGTACAAAGTTTGAGTTAAGAAATTCTTCCATGACTAACATGGATTATCTGGGGTCTCTCAGAAGTGAGTGAGGGAATTCCTTGTTAGTGTAGGTAAAGGAATTCCTTGGTAGTTTGTGCTTGCTGAGGTGGTGCCAAATCCCTCAGGGGCATCTAGGGATTTCCTCAAGAGAAGGAGTTCACTGACATAGGGATTTCCTTGACATAGGGAATTCCTTGACCTGAGGAATTCCTTGACATAGGGAATTCCTTGACCTGAGGAATTCCTTGACATAGGGAATTCCTTGACATGGGGAATTCCTTGACATGAGGAATTCCTTGACATGAGGAATTCCTTGACATGAGGAATTCCTTGACATGAGGAATTCCTTGACATGAGGAATTCCTT
>ML179161.1:162239-191246 GCA_004369135.1 Dendrothele bispora CBS 962.96 | reverse complement strand
CGGAGCTTGGGTAGTGGCCTTTCGAAGGTGCTCTAAGGACGAAAACTTAAAAATTCGAGAGCGCGTCCTTGCAATAGATACAACAGATTTAGTTACCCTCGGATAACCATGAACTGGTCAGCCGGCGATCAGTGAATTTCACTGACAACCTCTTAGATGTGCTGACTATTTGCTGTCGGGGAATGCAAATGAAAGATAGCGACAAGAGCTGATTTGATACGTGTAAGTATGATAACTCATGTCACTTGTACGTACAAACCATTGAGGCTGATGTTGAGGCATGGGCTCAACCATGGTTTCCGTTTTTCCGTTGGAGACCACATTCTACTTCGAGGCCAAAGTGTACACCACTGGATAAATAAGCAGCAATGGATGTATGGAACCATCATCTTAACACTACATCACTTAGTCTGAGGTATGTATAAAGAGTACAGTCTTTTACCGGCCAATGGGACAAACGTCCCCCGTGGCCACAATCTTCTTTCAAATGCCTGTCTTGATATACTTATATCGGTTAGTTATGACCTGGATACAGGTTCTTGTAAAGCCATGGGGTTACAGGATGATTGAGAGTTACTCTATGATACACTTTATAACGCAGAATTTGGAACCTCAAGGTGTTTGCAGTTTCCGATGGAGGACTGGAAGGAGTTTTGTTGGCCTTTTTGGAGAAATGTCTTATAGTACCTCAATACATTGCATCGAGACTCGACTACAATCCATAGAACAGGCTGAGGAGCTCGAATACATTGAAAAGATATGGGACAAAAGACACTCCCAGATTCTCACGCGCGGAATTCTGTCCCAAAACCTTGTTTTTCATCGAGGACGACTAGCAGAGCACTTCTGGTGCTTAAACAAATACAATTCTTGACCAGAATGAGGATTCTGCATAATTACATTTATCATAATACCTACTTAAGACAGTGAAGCTGAAGTCTGACCAAGGAAAGTAATACAAGGCCTTTTTGTCCCATTGGCCGGCAAAAGACTGTACACGGTCGGAACAGCCGGACAACTGGCAGTGGGGAGAAGACACGATTCCATATCAGAGAAGGTCCGTTATACCAGCACAAGTAAGATATTCCCGCTACCTTAAGTAGTGGGTCTTATCGTGCGGTTACCCCAAATTTCAAGTTCCCGATTTTTTGGCTGGTAAATGCATTTTGTGGTCCCTCCGGACCGCACCGGTCCATCAACCTGTCACACGCCCTTTGGCTTTACCGGGCCCCTCAACCTCAAACAGCCGACGTTAAATCTCCTCTTCCTACGTCCACCACTGTCGTTTTCTTCCCCCATCATGTCCTTCCTCAGCGTTCGCGATATCCCCGTCACACGCTATCATTGCAACTTTTGACTCACAAACACAGTGCTGTCATCAGCCTCTGCACAACAACACCACCTCAACAACACCAACACAATCTCACTCACCATTAAAGTCAATCTTCGGAAAGCTGTCACGTTCACGGTTGAGACCCTAACTAGTCATTACTGCCCTCCTGGGTCCCAGTTGATACTAGGCCGCGATATCCAAGCTGCCTGCATTCAAGCCTCTGAACCAGACTTGCGGAGCCACATTACTGTGTCTCTGAATTGTTGATTGTCGTAATGCGTTATGAAACTAAAATAAAAGGAAGGTAAACGGCGAACCAAAGTTGCGATGATTCTGTAAGCCTAATAGTTAACGTCGAGATTGTTGATGGTATTAAAGTAAGATATAAGGAAGTTAAATGGCAAACCAAAGTTTAACATCCACAAAACATCCAGAGGATAGGTGTCGATGATATACGCATTTCAGCAACTTCAAAAGAAAGTTATTTGCCGAAGAAAATGAAGTTCACAGACACATACATAGCGAGAATACGAACGAAGTGTAAGGGTTAGGAGCGAAGGCTAATTTCGATGGATACTATAAAGTACATCTCTAGATGGATTGGATCAACGGCAGGAGATGCGTAATATGCATAAGTATAGCAGTTTACTGGAATGTTTTAATGTATGTATCTATGTCAAGGACACATTTGTCTAAAGGAATAACTTGCTGGATTTCCAACGCAGTTTCCCAGTTCAAGCTCCACTGAACCTTGTTTTTAGAATCTTGAACGTCATTGAATGGACAAGCGTCCTTGCGGCTTTGGTATTATTTATCACTCGCAGATTACAATTTCCTTGCGGTCTTGATTTTGTGCGTTGGGTTGTATAAGTATTACATTGTTTTACAGTAGCAATATGTCTTGGCCAGTAAGTTTTTTATGAGTTTTCTCTTAGCTTTTCGTCGAGTTTAATCTCAACGTTGAGCAGTACTTTATGGGGATGTAGCTGGTAGCGGGCAGTGCCTCGCCAGCAGGCCCTACAACGGTTATACAGTAAGTAGATAGAGAACTTGAAGAAGGCGAAAGTTGAACGTGTGAGTTTTCAGGTGGCCATAATTTCGACATGTCCCAAGGCGTCCCAGGTACCGCTCCTCACCCCATTCTACAGAAAGCTTTAGTCGAAGCAGCTGGCTTGCCTCACAGTTACGGGTACTGTCCAGCCGAAGGCGAGGTGAAATTAAGAGAAGGTCTAGTGCAAGAGATGAAAAAACACATTTATGGAAAGGATGTAGACGTGAACACGAGCGATATAGCGTTGACGGCTGGATGTAATATGGCTTTTGTTGCGTCTGTGATGTGTTTGGCGGATGAAGGGGATGAGGTGGTGCTGCCTGTGCCTTGGTATTTCAATCACCAGTTGAGTTTCTTGTTTATTAGTTTCATTGTCAGGGATATGACTGCATACTTATTGTTACATCTTTCGTGTCTGTTGGCAGGATGACTCTCAGTTTGCTAGGGATCAAGACTGTACCGCTACCGACATTTGCTAGCAACGGTTTTCTTCCGTCAGTGGAGAATTGCAAGTCTTTATTAACGGAGAAGACCAGAGCAATCGTTCTCGTCACTCCTAATAACCCCGTACGTTGAACTATCTTCCTTCATGACCACCCCTCTCATATGTACGACACAGACCGGAGCAATCTATCCACCCTCTCTAATCTCATCCTTCGCAGCTCTAGCCCAATCTCACGGCATAGCTCTGATCCTCGACGAAACCTACCGTGACTTCATCCTACCATCCAACCTCCCTCCTCACACGCTTTTCATCCCCCCACCTTCCTCATCTTCCTCACCTTCTACCACCACCACCACCACCACCGACCCGAACTGGCGTTCCCACATCATCTCTCTCTACTCCTTCTCCAAATCCTACCGTATCCCAGGTCACCGTCTAGGTTCCATAACCGCCTCCCCGACGTTCCTTCACCACGTCCGTAAAGTCCTCGACACGCTTCAAATCTGTCCAGCTCGCGTCGCACAATTAGCTCTATCCCTCCCAGCTTCCTCTTCCTCCTCTCCCTCCTCTTCCTCTTCCCCCTCCTCTTCCTCCTCCTCCTCCTCCTCCTCCTCCTCCCCTTCGCCGTCATCCTCCTCGTCCTCGTCCTCGTCCTCCACCCACCTCATCCTGCACACCCTCCGTCCCTCCATCCTCTCCACATCAACCTCTCTCTCCTCCCGCCACGCCCTCTTCCGTTCCCTCCTACCCAAAACATGGAACTTAGCTTCTCAAGGAGGTTATTACGCTTTTGTCAAGCATCCTTTTAAAGGAAGATCTTCTCAAGAGGTTTGTAGGAGACTTGCTGGGGAGATGGGGGTGGTGGTTTTGCCTGGGAGTTTTTTTTGTGAGGAGAAAAAGACGATGAGGACGGAAGTGTTGGGCGAGGTTGGGGCGAAGAGGGGTGTTATGATGACTATGAGGAATGGAGAGATTGGAGAGGAGGAAGCGGAGAAGATTAGTCGAGCTACCTTTGAGAGTCGTAGCCGTAGCAGTGGTGGTAGTGGTGGTGGAGGTGGTGGTGGTGTAAGCGGTACGGGACGTAGAACGGAAGTCATGGACGTTGCAGATGACGAAGGTGACGAGATAACGATAACAGGGAAAGAGTTGGTGGAGCTAACGTTGACGTTGGAAGGTGGAGAAGAGGACCCGGATAGATGGGTGAGGTTTTCGGTTGCGAATGTGGATGATGAGCAAGTGAGAGAGGTCTGTGAGAGGTTGAAGGAGAGTGAGGAGGTTTTTGGTTGGGAGGTTGAGGGTTTTGATGTACGTTGAGTACGTTGATGTGGTGATGGGTGACACTGATTGGGTGATTGGTGGGTATGGATTTATATGAAGTAGGATGGGAGGTGAATTGGGATATGCGTGATGTACTAGTACGTAGGATGTAAGAAGACTTATGATGTATAAAACTGAGATGGTGTACGGACAGGATCTATCGTTTACAATCTTACGACCCTCACCAGTTGTTGTTGAGGGACAATTGTATGTGTTGAAATGTAACAAAATCAAAGGGTACAAAGGGAATATGGACAAGAATCAGGGCTGGCATTTAGAATTCACCATCTCAAGATCTCGCAGGTTCTGTCCACGGTCCAATCCTAGTTGTAAGTAAGTATGCAAATGACGGTACATAGGGCGGGCCCTCTCTGGTATGGAGTTGTGTCTTGTCCCTACTGGTCGTCCGGCTGGAATCCGACCTGGGACCCTGCCGTGTAATTAACTAACTAACTAACCAGACAACTCGCCGACTTGAAGACGCGGGAAAACCTATACCCCACCACATGCATCATCACTGACATGGCTTTTTACGACTTTTCGTCACCTCGCAAAGGCTGCCGCGAAATATCTCCTGATTTCAACCTTAACTTCGCAAGCACTGTTGAAGCAGGAAAAACGACTGCAAAAAGTCAACCGTAAGCGGTCCGGGGCGGTAGTCGGTTTACCGCGTGTATGCAGTAAATAGACACTTGTTCAGATCAAAAAAGCAACTCTGTTGTGAGTAAAATTTATCGTTTGTTATTTTTGGGAGAATTCTCAACTAAAAATAGCTTCATTAGTTTGCGAAGTTGAACCGGTCTTTGGCCGTTAACGTTGTTATTGTCAACGTATAAGGCTTGTCCGTTGAGGCCACCTCTCAAAGATAAAAACGCGAGTACATCGAGGTTTGTTTGAGTGTAGGTGAAGACTTGCTGGTACCTTGTATATCGATAAGACTCGAAGGATCTTTAGCGAAGTACCTTGTGAGCAAGGCCGCGTTCCCCCACGCGGACCAATTAGGCGTTTAGTGAGATGTTGTCTGCTGACCACAAGGTTTCTCATCCACTATCTAATCGAGGCTGATTCTCCCCAATCCGTGGTCTTTCAATTTTTCATTCAACTTCCTCGTGTTTCAGGATGTTCCAGCATCCAATGGGCTAGGATGCACAGCTGGTAGTCCGCTACGTCCGGCTACCCGGGCCACCTTGGTCGTACGTAGTTAACACGGAAAAATTATCAAGGTCATTTGCTCCTTTCGACGTTGCATGAAGCATATGGGACTCCGGGGTAGAGAAAATTTTGATCCTTTCATTTTTTCCAGGGGCTTCACTAGAGAAAAACATATAAATATTGGAGGGTTTCAGTATCGATTATCCTTAGGGCCTTCATTGACCTAGAACTTGTGTTTTTTTTTTTCAAAGATGCTCGGTCTCGCAACTCTTCTTTCGGCTCTCTATCTCGTATCTGCACTTCCTCACCCCGAGCCCGAACCGGTCGCGTATCCTTTCACCGACCCAGTGACGAATGTGACGCTCAACGCGCCTAGGAAGATTGGGAAACGATGCACTGGAGAGATTCAGTCGCTTGCTGATGTTGCGGCTGCAGAAGAGTGCACGACCATTGTGGTGAGTGACGGCTCAATAATTAATCCATATGATGTCGGACCAATGCTTATTCTTATCTATAGATTGGAGGTTTTACTGTACCCGCTGGACGTACGTTTGCAAAGCAAATTTTTAAAATGTGGTCCTCATTAGCTTTGCAACAGAGACTTTCGCTCTATCGCCTCCCGATGGTGCCACCGTGTCGTTGAATGGCCAAATCACGTTTGCTGTCAAGGTAAGCAAGCCCTGCCATGTCGAAATCACCTCTTCTTTTTCTTGATGTCGGGTCCCGGGTGCAGAATTGGGCTGGTCCGCTGATGACCATCACCGGAAACGATATCACCTGTAAGTAGACTCATTCGTCCATAACAGACTATGCATAGACAAAAACACTTACTTTCAATAGTCAACGGCGGTGGGCATAACCTCGTTGGTAACGGTGATCAATACTGGGTGAGTACCATGGCTTGCTTTTTGGCCTATTTCTTTCTCTCTCCAAATACTAACCAAGCGATCTCTTGCACGAATGCTTCATGGGAACTTAGGACGGTCAAGGCATCAATGGAGGCGCCCAAAAACCAGACCCCATGCTCCGGATCAACATGGGCGGCCACTTCTCCAACCTCCAACTCGTCAATTCCCCCGGTCGAGCCGTCGCCATTGGTGGGAGCAATTTGGTCGTCGACACTGTCCATGTAAACAACGCTGCCGGAAACGCTGCTAATAGCAAGTCTGGAGGTAAACCCGCTGGAGCGAATACAGATGGATTCGATGTCTCCGCAAACTCGGTGACGATTCAGAATTCGATCGTGCAGAATCAGGACGATTGTTTGGCGATCAATAAGGGGACAAGTATCACGTTCACGGGGAATTCGTGTGATGGAGGACATGGGATTTCTGTGGTGTGTACTGAATTTGACGCAATTGGATAGACCGCTGGTCTTCTTTCTCTGACAATTGGTTTCCTCTTTTAGGGCTCGATTTCTAGTGGTGTTACTGTCTCTGGCGTAACGATCTCTGGAAACACCGTTACCAACAAGTACGTTTTTTCCTTTTTCTCTTCTTGAAATAAACAATCCCTAATGCCTACTGATTCCTTTTGAAATCACTGTTTATGTTCAACTTAACTCTTACTCTCCCAATCAGCGTCAATGGTCTCCGTATTAAAACCGACGCGACCGCTACCGGATCGACCGTGAGCAACGTCGTCTACAGCAACAACAAGCTCTCTGGCATCACTCAATACGGTGTCCTCATCGATCAGAGTTACCCCAGTACGCTTGGAACGCCAGGGACGGGGGTTGTTATTAATGTCAGTTTCTTTTCTTTTTTTGGTACTTCGAGAGGTCTCGAAAAGAAACTAACTTTATTACAAACTCTTTTTCTTTTTGAATTCGATTTATGATTCACGTCGACCAGGGTGTCAGCTTCACCGGAACCAACACCATCTCTGTCAACAGTGGAGCTCACCGAGTCGAAGTAAACTGCGGGAGCACGAGTAGCTGTAAAGGGTGAGTACTTGAGTTCGAGTTCTGGAGTTTTGTCATTCTGTCGTATACTATTGGCTTACTGAATTGAACATTATTATTTAGAACTTGGAACTTTTCGGGTCTCACCGCTACTGGTGGATCGGCGGGAGTAGTTAAAAACGCACCTGTCACTGGGGGATCGTTTTGAGCGTACTTGATGAGGGTTGACTTGTTTCTTCTAGGTTTGTTTTGAACGTTGGTTTACATGAAGGTAAAGAGTTTTGTGAGGGATACCCCAGTGCTGTAGCTTAGTGATTAATTGATTATCATTTCATCTGACATTATGCTTCGGAGTTGAGAACCAGTTATTGTCTTTCGATCGCACCTCTCAGGATGCATTCGAATTACCACAACTTCGGGTGACAGTTTACCAGTCTCTATCATACTAATTTGACGGTCTTTAACCTCCTGCTTTAGACTTCATGCACGAGAAAATGCTCGTAAAACCGTTCTTCTTAAGTAAAACAATATTTGTATCTCCATGGACTGATAAAAAAAAGCGAGTTTAAAGATTGGGTCAGAAGGACTTTGACAATGTATTTACAAGTGCACATTTATCCGCAGTGACTGCATTCGCTTTGAGCGGTTTTGCACTGATGTACAGACACGTGCAAGTGTAGGGTCCAATCGATTGATCAGACCAAGATTCAGTGGAGATGATTGATTGTATGTATGAGATAAATAAAGTACGCGCCTGACGCATTCGGGGTGTGTCCACGCCATCAGAGAAATGATGGCCCAGCACAAGTCCATTTAGTATTTTAAGGGAAAGTTGGAAGTAACCGTTCAGGAGGAAAAAAAATGAAATGATGAAAGTTGTATTACGCATCATCCTCATCCCTCTCGTTTTCCACATCCAACTCACAAACTTCCACCCTATCCCTCAACCACTCTTCCAATGTGAAATGCCCATCTTCGGTCGATCCTTCCAACCCTCTCTCTCTATTACCACTGTTGCTGTTGCTGTTGCTGTTGTTATTGCTGTTCGACTTGTCCTTCTGGTAACTCCTTCGGCAATCTCTCATAGAGGATTTGGATAGATAGACGCGTTTAATGGAGGAGGACAATGATGCGTGTGGTCCACGGTTGGCTACGAGCTCGCATAACCACATGACATCGTTAGAATTGTAGGAGCGGGACGAGTAGAGGGTTACGGTGTCGAGTAAGGGGAAGGGGATAGGACCTGATGGAAGGGAAATGGGAAGAGGGATAGCAGTAGCAGTAGTTAGGTCTCGGATTAGGTCACCAGCACCAGTATTATCTCGTTCATCCCGTCCGACAGGATTTAACGAAAAGAGGGACGTCTGTACTAATTGAAGGTGTCTGACGGACGAAGTTTCTCGGAAATAGGTAGGATCGATGAGGATGTTTTTGTTTTGAGAATATGGATTGACGAACTCGAAGTGTTCTAGCCGGAGCGTGTGGAGAGATGGGAAAGAGGCAAGAGGGGGTAAGACGTTTCGGGGGTGGGGTGTTCCGGGGCTACCGTTGATTCGAAGATAATGTAACTTGGGAGCAGAGAGGATGGATAGGATTGCTTTCTGGGGAGAGTCCCCCCATTTGGACCCTTTGTGGAATGTGATCGAGAGATATAGGAGATAGGGCATATGGATGGGTGGAGCACCTAAGGGAAGAGGGTTTTCCAAAGGGTGCAGAGACCGCAAGGTCAGGCATTCTAAAGTGGGACACATACGTGCCATTTGACGGAAAGAGTCTTCGTTGGGTACTAGGAAATGCAAGTCGACAGATGTTAATTGTTCGAGAGGAAAGACGATGTCGATGTGGCTAAGTTTCTGTGACCGTAAGTTTGGTAGCACTACACCAGCGTGGAGAACCTTGTCCATGCTAATTCGAGAAGATGGTACGCCGCCCACCTCGTTCGCGAGCCTAAGGTCGAGATGCTCAAGATGAGTGGCACTAGGTAGAGAACCGGTCAGTTTGTCAAGTGTGGGATAAGGGTTAGTCCTCCGGCTGGTCGTCAAGCTCCTGATTCGGTCCAGATAATTCGTGAGCATAGAGATAACGGTGTCGACCTCGCGGAATCCTTTGGCATCACCATTAAATGCGAGTTGTGCTATGGGTATATCGAGATATATGTCGACCAAACGTGGATGAGACCTCTCCAACCATTGACGAGTCCAGTTCTCCAAATCCACCTTTCCGGATAGTTGGTTATAAATGATACGGATGTCTGTCCAGAGCTCGGGAGAATTGAAGCATAGTGAATGCCAGTGACGACTGACACTTGAGAATGCGGAGAGTCGACGCGTAGGGTGCAGCCTATGGGTACTGCGAATGGCTAGTTGGAGTATTTCGATTAGGATTTCGTCTGGAAGGTGGTTTATAGCCGCTGTAAAAAGCCGTTGGTCAGTGCTTCTACGGGGATAAAATTGGACAGAATACGCACTGCCTACGGTCGTGCTATCCGACATGAGAGAGGAAAAAGAGTTACCAGCCGGTGCGGCTGTATGACATTGATGATAAGAGGAGACTGTTAGCCTGTATGAGGGAGGAGGGTTTCCGTTATACGTACTATCGATTGTAGGCGCTAACCGCAGAGTCAGAGCTGATTGCGTGCTAGGGGCTTGAGATATCGGAAGGTGTAGCGGCCGACGTGGAAGAATGTTACTGTACAGTGTAGACTAGTCGTTGTTGAACGTTGGAGTCGTCCGATAGGGTTAAGTAGAAACTCGCGATCGCTCAGAGTTTTTTGACCGGTTTGAAACAGAGGGATGGGGTTAGACTTATTATCTGAGTCTCTTTAAATAAAATTTTGGCAACCTTTGGCCATGTTTATGCCTCTCGAGTGTCACGTGCTGCGTGGGTCCGTGCGTTCGACGGGCCATCGCCTGCAAGGTAAATTTTACTTCTGCATAGTAACGCCGAGAAACTTTTTTGATAATTTGAACATGCATGTCTGTTTTTGAAACCGCCGTCCCCAGGTTCCTTTACATGCGATGCCATTTTTTAAGTCAAACTTTTTCACCCATTATTGCTTTAGGAACATGCTTGATAGGATTTCAAATATTAATGGTTGTTCCTACCTGTTTTACTCATCATTTGATATGTTTATTTATCCGTTCTTTCTCCTTGAAACATCCGGGTGTATTTGCTGCAGAATATTTCACCTCATGTGACTAAGTACCCACACTAATAAGACGGACTGAGGCACCTGATCTATCCGTCATATAGGTGTCAGTTAAGGCTGTCCCCGACTGTTTGATGCTGCCTGATGCCCAATTTGACTTCATAGCCTCTCTTCACCGTCTATAGCAGTAGGGGCTCTGTAGGACCCTCTCCCTCTACTTAATATCATTCTTTTATGTTATATAGTGATAGTTTCTATCAATCTTGGTATCAGATATCATTTATTTTGCCACATATACAGAAAGAAGTGAGTTAAAGTACGTAGGAATGACATATAACAAGCAAGAAGGAATACATTAAAAGATATAATACCTCTACGTAGATAGGGGCTATAGGGGCTAGAGATACTGACCAGAGGGAAAAGATGCCATTCACCGTTCAAAACTAGTAGTCGTTGTCGTCTACTAGCTCATCCTCCTCCTCCTCATCGTCATTGCTGTCAGCCATAAGCTCTGAGTCATTGAGGGGAGTGGATCTAGATTGAAGGGTTGTGATACCAGGGATACAGAGGACGGCCCCTGACTTCTCCAGTTCCTCCTCCTCCTCCTCCTCATCGTCCGACTCCCTCAGGTCATTCCCCATTCCCATGCCTACATGTCCCTGACTAGTAGTTTCCTGCTGCTCCTGCTCCCGCTCATCTTCGTCTTCCTCCTCGCTGTCACTGAGGACCACTGGCCTGCTAACGACTCTACGTTTCTTTCCCTTTCCTCTAGTCGCTTCCCCCTTTGACTTTGACTTCAAACCTTCCGATTTAGACCCCTTCTTGGCCCCCTTTTCAGATCCCTTCTTACTGCTTTTCTTCCTCTTTCCTCCATCCCTGACGACTTCATTCTCCTCCTCCATATCTTCAGCAGTCCTCTTTTTTCCCCGACGTTTCCTCTCTGGTACCATTAGTTCCCCCTTAGATATTTTCTCCTCGATTCGTTTTTTTGTGGCAAGACATTCGGAGCTGTTCAGCTTAGCCCAACGGCAGGCTTTGCTCTTGATCGCTTGATGAAGTTTGACGACGTCAGCAGCAGAAAGACTATGTGGACTGGCCATCGGCACCCCTTCAGGCCAGCCCACCAGCTTAACGCCGTACTCCTTTACGATGAGGTACTCGTAATGTTCGTATTCCATGCCCAATTGAGAGTTGGAGGTAATCTCACCTGTAGGAGTATAATCAATATCAAGTGGACAACATAGGACCAGCAGAGGAAAAGAACGGCAGAGAAGAAATGAAAACGAAGAAACAGAGAAGGACTTACGAAGACCATCCAGTAGATCCTTTACAATTTCCGACCGCATCTTTTTTGAGCTCATCCCCCGAGAAGCACGTCCTGACGACATCAAGATACAGTAGCTCTCGAACTGTTCCAAGAATGACGTGCAAGTCAGGCCAAACTTCATCATAAGAAAGCCCTCCATAGGACCATTGCCATATAGACTCCTAGTGACATTCTGGCCAGGCCTTGAGTTACAAATAAGCCCGAAGCAAGCAGTATGAGTTCTTCGAGCAAGGTCATCGGCCTGCAGTAGAAGAAAAGTAAAACTGTTAATACTAGCAGGGGTCTAGGAATGTTTGGGCTCACCATAACTTGGATTCTTCCAAATGTTTTCGTAACATCATTGTTATTAGCCTTACTTTCCGCCCGAAGCCCTTGAAATTTTTCCTGCTGATGCTCTGCCAGTAGAATGAGAAGATCCTTGGCCTCATCGGAGTCGGGATTCTTCACCGCCCGCATCAAATCTTCGTCTTCTTTGGTGGCCTTTTGGATCTCCTCTAGCGAGTATCCACCCTTTCTTCCTGATGTTTTGTTAGTATATTGAACCAATCTGGACCTAAAGATTAACTTACCCGCTCCTCCATTCAACTCAGTCGTCTTTACATGTATAGCGGCATTCCAGACGCTATTTCCCCTTCTCTCCCTAAAATCACGGTGTACACCAGCAAGCTTCTTTCCCCGAAGAAGGTCGACCTCAAGGTTAGCACATAGCGCCTTCATATCATTGTCGAATTGGTCCAAAAGCTGACTAACACCCTCAGAGAGCTTTCGGTTTGCCGTTTTCACCCTCAAGGCCTTTTCCCCTGCTCCTAGCCGAGGTCGGACAACCGGAGCAGTAGAATCATCTTCATCTACTTCTACCCCATCAGGTCCTTGAGCGGGACTGTCGTTTTCGAAGGGACTTGAAGCTTGAGCCGAAGGACCAGCGCGTTGGCTGAAGGGGGCAGCAGGTATTGTCGGGGAGCTCTCTGGGGCGGAGAAAGGGTCGGCAGAAAAAAGGTCGGTGGAGGGAGAAGTAAGGGAGTCTGGTCTAGGTTCGCCTACAGCCAAATGAGGTGAGGGAGATGTTGACGTAGAATTGCGAGCGGGTTGAGCTGGGGTCAATGCGGAATGACCCCCAATGTTTACTTGACTACGCTCATCCGGCTCATTCAGAAGAGCTGCTAACGAGTTAGAGCCTGTGGAGACTGTAGAGGGGGATATAGTTTGGATGGATCTTGAAGAGTCCAACTCAGACGACTGAGCCCTTGGAGCTTCGAGTTGGGGTTGGCTATGTTGACTGGGCTCAACCTGGTCGTTCAACAGTGCTGCTACAGAGTTAGAGCCTCTGGAGATGGAGGAGGGGGAGATGGTCGGAAGAAATCTTGAAGAGTCTAACTCAGATGACTGAGCGGTCGCAGTTTGATCCTGGATAGATTTGGTAGGGGCATTAATGAGACTGAGAAGGGTATTTTCACGAAGCCCCTGAGCATCCATGGGCTTGCAAACGATAGGTTCCTCCCAAGAAAGGCTGGGGGGTTGGTTCTCATTACCAACGTTACGGCTTCGAGATGTTACTTTTGGAGGTGCGCGTTTCGAGCCATTAGAAGCATGCCTTCCTTGCGGCAGCGGTACAGCTGGCTGGGAATACGACAATACCCTCTGCGGATCACTGCTAGTTGCAGTGGGAATACGTTCGGCTATCTGGGGTGGTGGTTCTGGAAGGTTAGAGAGACGAGAATTGTGGAAGGGAGCTGGGGTGGAAGGAGGGCGATAGGAACTGGGTTGCAACGAAGTATTACTTGGAACATAGGGGCGTTGGAATGGATTCAATGCAGAAGAAGCATTGAGTTGTTGGAATTGAGAAGCATTACGTCTAGAGTCGTATTGGGACGTAATGAGCCGAGAATTATTCACTGGAAGTGAGTTAGGGGTTGAGCCCCAAGACGATGGTTGGTTGTAAAAGGATGCTCTCTGAGCACCCTCGGCATATGGGGTTGAGTGTGCATGATTGACAGCAGCACTGCTGTTTGAGTTGGCAGTGAGGCCGCTGTGCTGAGGAGGGACCGAGCCAAACGCGAACCTTTGCGTAATGCTCGGCTGCATATATAGACTCTTGTCGCCGTGCTGAAAGTTTAATGAAGTGCTTCGTGGCATTGAGTTGTAGACGCCGTCGCGTCGATCAGGACCATTCATTTGGAACGTGCCATCAATACTATTCTGGGAAGCGGGCGTCTGGCGGGAATAGGGGTGACTAGCATGCTGAGGATGTAGCGGTGAGCTCGAGTCTTGTAGCGTTTCGTTTGCAAAAAAATTCATGGCAGAGGAAATCAACAAAAAGTTCGAAATCTTAGACCAAGGACTAGGTCACGATAGGGTCAGCACGTGAACACGTGAGTTTGTTGAGTTCCAAACCTCAATTTCGTGTCTTCTTCATCCACAACCAGGTTCAGTTTGCTCTCTTTATATCCTCTGGTAAAATAATCTAACTAACTCATATATTGATAGACATGTCGACGACTCCTTCAAGGTCGGAACGGTTACGTTTGTTACAGGAAGGAATAGAACGACATCAAAGGTTACTGGAACAGCAACAAGGTGAGTACTGTACTCGTCACTGCATAAATTGTAAGACTTACAGGCTTACTAGAAATAATGAATGTGGAGATGGAAAGGCAACGTCTCCAGGATATGCTGCAGGAGAAGGATAGGCAGATGGAGGAAACGCTGCAAAACCTTGCGGACCAGGCTAATAACCTGGTCCTATACACAGGCCAGTCGTACTATTATTTCTAGCTGAGGATAAAACAGATATTGACTCTTATTTTCAGATAATCTAGGTTTAGCTATGTCTCCTTCCACCCCACCCTCCACACCAACCCGACGACGACGCTATGCGGAGAGTAGCTTTCCAAACCTGGAGAGCACTCCTTTGCATACCCCAAGTCATCCTCGAATGGGTAGCAGCTATGCTACCCCCCCTTCGTCTCCCTCGAAATCCTCCTCTCATGCACAGGAGCTGCCTCCCCCCTCAATCGTTTCCCCTCGTTTGCAACAAAGGCCAAAACGTAGGCAAGGTTTTAATATATACGTAGTCTATTATGGAATCAACGGCGAGCATGGACTGTTTGATTTATGGTATGCGTCTTTCTCATTCTTGTCATATGTATATACTAACTGATACCGGTCAAGGTCTTCGGAGAACGGTGTCCGTGGCGCTGAAGAAGTGGTCAGTGGCTATCAACACGCCATCCACAAGGGTTTCCAGAATGCCGACCTCGCACGCACCTTCTATAACGAGTGCTTGGAAACCGGTGTCATCAACAAGCTTCAAGGACACCCTGACGAGAATGAATGGTTCGTAGTCTCAAAGGGGGTGAAAACAGGTATTTATACTCGGAAATATGTAGTTTCTGTTGGGTTGGAGTATAGAGGAGGGACTATTGAAAGGATCACCACTGGCCGTGCTGATGCTGAGCGATATTTGAGAAGCTTGAGAAGGGAAGGGAAGGTTGCAACCCTAACACCACATGAAGGTACTTTTTGAATAAATACGTTTGAATAAAACACAGTCTTTTTTGATACTTAGAATTGGAAAGCAGGGTTTGAGAATAATCAGTTGAGTATATGAAAGGGATGGGATTTGAATCAAACTTAGGCTAATGGAACGAGAAAGATATAAAAATTATAAACAATGTACTGAAGTCGTTACAAGTTACTATGTTACTTGACCCGCATTGAAAGTACAGATATCGATAATCGAACAGGTCTCAATAATTGCTATCATTCATATGGTATTCATACTAATAGAACCTGAGATAACATTGAAGTACTAAACGTCCCAATAATTGTCATCATTCGTATAGAACTCATACTAATAGAGCTTGAGACAGTATCGAAACTTTCCAAATATTGTATCGAAGTACTTACTACTCTAGCTCGCTTTACATGAATGAATCTCGATTACTTGTAGAGAGGATATAAAATCATGATTTGGAGTAAAATAGAATTCACAAATAGAATGATGAATATAGCGTACTACTTGAACCATGTTACAAGTACTTTCACTTTACGACTATTACTTACATCCTACTCGGTCGAATACTTGCACTATGTTCGTTATTCAAGTTCACATAATATGGATAAAATCCGTAAAGTCCTGAATGCTTTTAGAGTTAGGTACATGTAGAGTTTAACGCAAGTGTAACTTCGAACCGTAAACATATACTAATTTAACAGTGTATGTTAGTGGATGGATGTTACTTTAATATACATTTCATTCAAATTGACTACGTTTTCAAAGATCACATATAATTTATATAGGGTTTAATGCAAGTGTAACTTCGAACCGTAAACATATACTAATTTAACAGTGTGTATCATGTTAGTGGATGGATGTTTAATGTGCATTTCATTCGGACCGTTCAAACTGACTACGTTTTCAAAGATCACATATAATTTCAAGAACGTACAACTTCAAACCATAAACATATACCACTTTAATGTAGAGTATTGAGAATATGAAGACACCCCTTTAACGTGCATTAAAATACATTCGAGTACTTAATCTACATTGTTGAAATTCACGCATACGACTTTATGTGGGTTGCAAGCATTTATAAAATCTCGTTCGAATACATGGATATGTTTACGAAGTTTACATATTAATACTAATCATTAAGAAAGTCTAAACCCGTCCTCCACAAGTCTTCTTTATACCTCCTCCATGCTGCACGAACCTCCGGCCTCGCTGCTGTCAAAAAGTCCTTATCACTCATCGAGTTGTTATGTCTCCACCGGAAAAGGCCAGAGGCGCTAAAAAAAGTGAGCGAATGTCGAATTTCGTGAGGGGAGATGGCGGTATTGGAGTGTCGAAGTAACGCAGAGGGGAGTAGAATGACGCAGCCGGGAGGAAATTCGATTATTAGTTTGAGGTCCCAAAGCACCAAATGTCCACCTTTTTTGTAATCGAATGTACCACAGTTGAAAACGGCACATTGACCAAACAGGAGGTTAAGTGAGTCGTAGTGGGGGAAGGTAACGGCGTGTTTGAAGTTGAAGGAAGAGGCTGCAAAGCAGCACTTGGGAAAGTTGGGCGTCAGGCTCGGGTTCTCTTGGCAAAGGTCATCAAGGACATTGGTGTAGAGTCGATGGAGCTTCGGAAAGTAGCATTTTAGAAGATCTGAGGGGCTTGTAAGCAAGGCAGGCAGTAGAGGGCATTAACAATGAACGAAACTCACAGTCAACCCGTCTCGCTACCTCTTGAATGGCAGGGTCCTCACGCAGTTGTTGCAGAACAGCGTTAATGTGTGGGGGATGGGAAAGATTGGCGGGATGCTGCTGCCCACCGCCGAACGAAACTCCGAATACCTTGGTGAAGTATTCACCGCGTCGGTGCCAGATGTCGGTGCCAGCAAGGTTGAGGTCGATTAGCCCCTTTTCGAACAGGGCGTGCATCTTATCGACAACGTCGGGCATCCATTGGTCATGGGGACGACCGCCCAGAACAATGAGCGGTCTACCATTCGAATCTCGAAGGAGAACCGTTTTGCTACAGCGGGCGGTTGTTAGAGTAGACAAGGATGAGAGAAATACGGCCACACACCTGCCATCCCACTCTAGCAGCTTCCAGCCCTTCCTTCCTTTGAGTTCTTCAAGGGTGTATACCTTTGGATTCGGGTTGGCATCCTCCTTGGGTCCAGTCCAAGCCCCACGCTCGCCCAACTCAGCTGGCGGAGTAAAGTTGACAGAAAGGCTAGACGCCTTGGTGGCATTAACCAGCCGCCTCTGGTAACCTTTCAGAGTCGTACCCTCCTGCTCCTGCGCCTTGAGTCGGTCTTTTGAACGCAGTTCACAGCAACGTTTCCGGTCCTTTCGATTCTTGTTGCTAGATTTCGAAAGAGAGGGGTCATACTTGTAAGGCTTGGCTTGGTGCCGGTCAGACGCGTTGGTAGTGAGACGAGGAGAGGCAAGGCGGGGAAGGGGGATGAAGTTTAAGTCGTTGGTCTGATGACCACGGGATCTGAGCGGATAGCGGTCGGAGGCTTCGAGCAGCTGTTCATCAACGTCCTCACGGTCCCCGGTTTGCTCTTGAAGGCGTTGGCCGGACAAAAGAAGGGATGTGCAGTCGATGTTGAGGTTGAGACAAAAATCCTCAACATATCCGAATTCTTTGCCGTTTCGAAGGCTACGAGCTAAAAGAACTGTTAGCAAGGAGCTACATAGAAATGGTGAAAAGTATTATAATGAAAAGTATTATAAAAAGAAAAAACAAGGCTGCTCCAAGGGTCGGAGCTGCATAGTTCGAAAATAGGAGACTGCCCCAAGAGTCGGGGCGGTCATGTTTGCTATCGTACGCGACGAAGCGACGGCTGCCCCAGGGGTCGGGGCTGCCTATGTTGAGAGCGCTAGTATAGAAAAAAGAATGAAAAAAATGACGTACGTGGCATTGAAAAAACTGAATAGAAGAAGGTTGACGTTGGAAAGGCTATTGGTTGAAGTTAATAACGTTTGTTTATTTGTTTAGGTAATGTCACGGCAGCGCGTCGGTCCCGTGACCCAGCGACGCGTCTATTGTTTTCTACATATGCCTCGCGCCTTGAAGACTAAGGTGAAACAACGCAACCGCCGCACACGTCTGCCCGCTCAATCTCTCAATGCCGATGTGGGCGCTCAACCTCGAGGCTCGACTTCCGTTCTTACTCATAACCAAGCTCGACGACGGGACCAGCAGTTAAAAGAAAACTTTGTTCGCCGGCAGAAACTATCGACGACAGCAAAATTAGCTCGGAAAATTAAAGACTCTTCCAATAGCGGCCAACTTTATGACGAGGTTTATCATGAGCTTGCTGGAGAACTTGAAATGGGATTTGGAGGCGGAGACTCCGACTCAGATGACACCCCCATACATCCAACAAACAACTTTATTGAGGATGAGGCTGCTTGGATAGAGGAGGAGTTGAGTAGAGAAGAGGAGATGCTGTATAACAGTGCAAGTAATGCATATCGTGAAGTGTATGTCTATCTTCGTCCCTCTATAAATGCATTCCTTCAACTAATCTCTTTCTAACCTTTTATTTCCAGATACTTTAAAGGATACCGTCGACGGCGGGATAAAACTGTAGTCGACCAAGCTCGGTGCCACGGAGTCGGTGGGCAGAGCAAATGCCAGACCTCATCAAGGCGTACCAAGATTATTGCTATCGACGGAGAGACGGCCGAGAGTATGAAGGAAGTGTTAAGGAGTACCAGCTAATTAACGTCTATAGCCTTTTTGGTATGTATGGGTTATCGTCCGTTACTTTTGTGATGCTAATTGATGTTTGGACAGATAATGTAGAAGAAAAAGTTGCTGTATTTGACTCCGATTACTACCAGAATGCAAGTATTATTCGACAAGGATACCTTCCCTTCAACCCGCTCTTAAATAAATCAGTCGTTTCTCTCCGCACTGTCGAGCTCTACCATAGCCTCTTCATGCGATGCCCTCGTCTCGGTATCCAACCCTTTGTCCGTGCGTTATGTGACCTTCAAGGTCTTCCCTTCAAACACTACCTATCGGTTCAATTCTCATCCGCTTATGACCTCTTTGTGCAACTCTTTGAAGCCGTTCGTAAGGAGGTGCAGGTTGTCCTGGGTCGCCACTCCCCAGACTGGCGCATGCTGAATGCATGTCCATGCTGCCAATACGAGGTGGAGGGGGAGGAGAAGCTTGAAATCAGAATGATGATAGCGGTTGACGGAAACAACTCGCTCAAGCGTTTAGAGAGGCGAGATCGACCGACTGAGGAGGGAGGGGTTCTGGGATCATCTAGGGAGAGGATGGATCTTAGGGTTGGGGGAGGAGACTATTTCTTGTCGACTGAGGAGGTAGACAAGTGGCACGAATCCCAATGGAGCGCCTGGCCGGGCTTCACGCCATCCAATGTTAAGGAGGAGAAGAACCCCTGTGCAGAAAGATGGAGTAATATGAAGGATGCGAAGACGAAGAAGGAGTTTGGTTACTTTGACGTTACCGGCGTATTCGTGGGCCTTTGCAGGCATCGCTTTGTTCTGAAGATATTGGATATGGTCCGTAGTGGAGAGCAGTAAGTCTTTTCCATCTAAGCGACTGCGCCTATTAACCAAGCTGCTTCAGATCTAAATATGTACTGGCCTTCCTACACCACTTCATGTCTGCTTGTAAAGATGACCGACATGCCCGAGGATTGCCGGAGCCTGAGGGCGAGTTAGGTTGCGGCTACGACATTGCCTGCAACTTGCTCAAACTCATAGCTAGAAGCCCTTTGGCAGAGCTTGCAATGGAGGAGAAGTTGCATATGCTGATAGGTCTTCTTCACGCCTATGCCCACAACCGACCCTGTCAGCTGAAGTTCCTGATGCTTTACATCAACGGGGCGGGTATTGAGGACCTGGAGGTTTGTGAACGGTTTTTCTCTCAGTCTAACGCCCTGGCCTCTGTGACTCGTCACTCCAGCAAGTTTCATCGCCCTCAATCGATTGCAAACTATGCCTACCACCAGGACAACTTCGAGGCATATGCAAACCTCAGCAAATTCATCATTGGGAATTACAAACAATGCCTCGGAATCCTTGCAAGTCACTCGCACGTCGTCGACGGCTTGAAAAGCTATGGTGTGCGGTCGGTGAACACAATCTTTGAATGGCTGGAGGAGGAGAGAAAGTTTCTAGAGTCCTGCGAGAAGACTTCAACAGCGGAGACTCTGACTATGGCGTACTACTTAGCTCTAGTTGAGCTAGGTAAGTGTAGAGAACATTTAGCGGCTGCTCTATGGAACCACCGACAATATGCACCCCCTCGACCTGACGGACGGCGGGAGAAGGATAGGACAAACGCTTTGGAGCGGGCGATGTGTAATGAGCAGGAGATGGAGGTTAAACTAATCAGAGATGTTCAGGCATTGGAGGAAGCGTTGGGCATTGACCCCATGGACCGCTGGAAGGAAGGGTCGGAGTCTTGGCAGAAGGCTGAAGACATGGTAAATCTCCATGAATATCACAAGGCTTTGGAAAGGCTCGAAGGCCTCATCATCGCTAGACTGTTTGAGCTTAGCAGGCTGAACGTTGCCGGGACTGGTAAGCATACTAATAACCCCTTTATTCTCTACAATACTAACTCGGCTACTAGGATACAAGATGCGACAGCATATCGGACATGCGATGCAAACTCGATCGCAAGCCATTCAGAACGCATTAGAACGACACAACCAAGCTGCTGCCGCTCTCAAACCCCCTCGACCCCAGCTTCAATGGAAGGATGTGCTGGAATACAGCTACCTTTCTGAGTTCGACTTCCTTCGTCATTCCCGAAACGATATTCAGGAAGCTCTCTGGGCAAAGCCTGGTCCTAGAGTTTTGGCCAGTCAATTCTTCAAGCTGCTCCGTGCAGAGGAGGAGCTCGTACGTCTTCATGTGGAAATCCAAAGGCTGTTTACATACATGGAGGAGGAGGAGGGTTATCTCCGTAAGGTGATCAAAAAAGTGTATAGAACTAACCCTCCTCTAGCATGGCAGATCCACCTATATGCCCAAGAGCGAGGGAGGTTTAACTCATTGCACCGGTCCCGCTTACATTCAATCCGAAGACTCGAAGGCTTCAAGAAGGAGAACGACGTATTCTTCAAGCCAGGCATTGGTGTTAAGCGACAAAGCTTACCAGACGAGTCGTTAGAACCAGAGGGGCAAGGGTTGGAGCAGGAACTGGGGCTTGGGGCTAATGAATCAGATGAGGAGGACGTTGATGATGACGATGATGAGGGAGAGGGAGAGGATATGGCTGAGGTTGTACTAGGGGTGGCCAACGACGAAGTCTAGTGTACTTGTTTGCTTACTAGTATTATTTAAACATATTACTCCTATTGACTGAGCAATACATGACACTATGTAACATAAAAGAATGATATTAAGTAGAGGGAGAGGGTCCTACAGAGCCCCTAGTGCTATAGACGGTGAGGAGAGGCTATGAAGTCCAATTGGGCATCGGGCAGCATCAAACAGTCGGGGACAGCCTTAACCGACACCTATATGACGGATAGATCGGGTGCCTCAGTCCGTCTTATTAGTGTGGGTACTTAGTCACATGAGGTGTTTTTGTAGTATTCTCCTCTTTTCTTCCCTTTTTCCGACCCTTCGTATCCGCGCAATTGCACACAGAATGTCCACGTACTGATACGAAATCAACTTACTTCTATTGCCAAGCACTCCTATAAGCCCACTGCCAAAGTTGCAGAAACACCCTGTTACTTGAGTGGTAAAATAGCTGTTTTAGACGTGACGCTTCCGGGTATACTAACTGGTCTTAGACATCGTGTTCGCCCAGGTACGACATAACAGACGCAGATTAAGACAGATGTGTAACCCCCAATCTAGGTCAAATTCCAACAAACTGGGGACTGATACTTACGGGAACAAACAAGGAGGCCGTCATTGACACATCCCCATATTGTAAAGACAAGGTGCACAACCATCAATACTAGCCTTCCTCCTGATACCTGGCTGACAGTGATCCAGTCAGCTCAGTGAAATAAATCAAATTACTTTTTGCCTAGCTGTATTCAATGACGTCCATCTATGGTCTCCCAGTCATGGCAGTGGTCAGCCTCGCATTGAAATTTATCCTTTTACTTATAGCATAGCTGTAATATCATTCAATATTCTAGTCGTGTCACATACGAGGCCTGCCTCTATGGTTCTCTAGTTCTTCAGCACTTCTCAATTATCATTTCATCCGACATCATGCTCCGGAGTTGAGAACCAGTTATTGTCTTTCTGTTGCACCTCTCTCAGGATGCAGTCCAATAACTACGATTTCTGCACAACTTCGGGTGACAGTTTACCAAAGTTTCTCGTCTCTATCACACTAATTTGACGGTCTTCAACCTCCTGTGTTAGACTTAGAGTTCACACGAGAGAAAATGCTCGTAAAATGTTTCTTCTTGTTCAAGTAAAACAATATTGTATCTCCTGGACCATAGACTGATAAAAAAAAGCGAGTTTAAAGATTGGGTCAGAAGCTTAAGGACGTTGACAATATATTTAACGAGTGCACATTTTTCCGCAGTGACCGCATTCACTATGAGCGATTTTGCACTGATGTGCAGATACGTGCCAGTATGGGGGTCCAATCGATTGATCAGACCAAAATTCAGTGGAGATGATTGATTGTACGTGTGAGATAAGGTACACTGGTCCAACACAAGTCCAATGTTTACTTTATGTAACAGAAAGTGGAAACAAAAACTGTATCACGCATCATCCTCATCCTCATCCTTCTCGTTTTCCACATCCAACTCACAAAGTTCCACCCCATCCCCCAACCACTCTTCCAATGTGACATAACCATCTTCGGTCGTTCCTTCCAACCCTCTCTCTCTCTCTCTATTATTGCTGTTGCTGTTGCTGTTGCTGTTGTTTTTGCTGTTCGACTTGCCCTTGACATTGAGTATGTGCTTCTTGAAACTGTCCCGTAATTCTCTCATAGAGAATTTGGATACATAGATACGCTTAATGGAATAGAATGATGACGATGATGTGTGTGGTTGACTGTGGGCTACGAGCTCGCGTAACCGCATGACAGTATTGTGGAAGCGTGTCGAGTAGAGGGTTAGGGTGTCGAGTAAGGGGAAGGGGATAGGACCTGATGGAGGACCTGATGGAGGATTCAACGAATTGAGGAGGCTCGTCTGGACTAATTGAAGGTGTCTGACAGACGAAGGTTCTCCGAAATAGGTATGATCGAAGAGGGTGTCTAACCAAAGATCAAACTGTTGTAGCCGGAGCGTGTGGAGAGATGGGAAAGAGGCAAGAGGGGGTAAGACATCTCGGAGGGAAGGTCTTCGAGGATGACCGCTGACTCGAAGATGATGTAGATTTGGAGCAGAGAGGATGGATAGAATCTCAACCTCTGGAGAGTTCCGCCATGAGGACCCACTGCTGCGGAATCCGACCGAGAGAAATCGGAGATAGGGCATATGGATGGGTGGAGTACCTATGGGAAGAGGGTTTTCCAAAGGGTCCAGAGACTGCAAGGTCAGGCATTCTAAAGTTGGACACATACGTGCCATTTGACGAAAAGAGTCTTCATTGGGTACTAGGAAATGCAACTCGATGGATGTTAATCGTTCGAGAGGAAAGACAATGTTGATGTGAGCAATTTTCTGTGACCGCAAGTTTGGTAGCACTACACCAGCGTGGACAACCTCGTCCATGCTAATGGATCGTACGTCACAATACTGAGATTTCCAGTAGTCAGCGAGTCTAAGGTCCAGATGTTCAAGATGAGTGGCAGTAGGTAGAGAAACGATCAGTTTGGAAAGTTTGGAACGACAAATAGTGTTCTGGCAAATCGACAAGCTCCTGATTCGGGCCAGATAATTCGGGAGCATAGAAAAAACAGGGTCGACCCTGCGGAGATCACGAATGTATTCCAAGGGTATATCGAGATATATGTCGACCAAACGTGGGTGAGACCTCTCCAACCATCGACGAGTCCAGTTCTCCAAATCCACCCCGGATAGTTGATTATCAATGATGCGGATGTCTGTCCAGAGCTCGGGAGAATTGACGCATAGTGAATGCCAGTGATGACTGACACTTGAGAATGCGGAGAGTCGATGCGTAGGGTGTAGCCTATGAATACTGTGAATGGCTAGTTTGAGTATTTCAAGTAGGATTTCGTCTGGAAGGTGGTTTATAGCCACTGTAAAAAGCCATTTGTCAGTGCTTCTACAGGGATAAAATTGGACAGAATACGCACCTGTCGTGCTATCCGACATGAGAGAGGAGAAAGAGTTATACTGGCCGGTGCGGCTGTATGACATCGATGATAACAGGAGACTGTTAGCCTGTATTAGGGAGGGTTTCCGTTATACGTACTATCGATTGAAAGCGCTAACCGCAGAGTCAGAGCTAATTGCGTGCTGGGGACTTGAGATGTCGGGAGGGTCTGTAGCGCCCGACGTGGAAGAGAGTGTTACTGTAGACTAGTCGTCGTTGAACGTTGAAGTCGTTCGATAGGGTTGAGTAAAACTCGCGATCGCTCAGAGCTTTTTGAAACAGAAGGATGGGTTCTCGGAGGTTCTCGGTTTGGACTTGTTTAAGTAAAATAGTAGCACGTGCACCGTTTGTGCCTCCCACACGTGCTGGGTCCCTCTGTGAGGTCCAAGTAGGTTAAAAATCACCTCCATCTTAAACCTATCCCAGGGTACTTTTCAACCTTGAAGTAGATGATAATCAACCTGAGTAGGCTGAAAAAGAACCTAGCAAACTTATATCCGCAGTAGGTGTTCTTTCAACCTAATTTTTAAACTTTCAACCTACCTAGAAATATTTTAGAATGCAAATTTCATCACCCGTAATTAGGTTGTTTTCTGTGAGAATAGGTTGAATCTCGCCCAAATCCCACCATTCATATTCGGTCTCTCATTCGTTGTCTCAATATCACTCAGATGTCCATGACAGTGATTGATATATATTATGTGTATTAGTAAAACATGACTCGGAGTGCGCAATAGATTAAGGTATCGAGAGAGGGGAAAAGAACACTCAGTACATACTACAAAATAATGATACATGTAGAGAAATGTTTTGGAAATGGATGTGGGATATTTATAGGCTGAAAATGAGAGGTATTTCCAGAAGCAATGTATCAATGGAGTGAGCATACAGTAACAGTATTATGTATGGCCATGAACACATACCTTATATACCCATCACCTCGAGCAGACCTACCACTCTCATGGCCATCAGCTATTATTGGTGTTGTTGCTGCTTCGGGGGTTGGGAATGAGTTGCAGATCATTGGTAAGATTATAAGCATTTTGAGCGGTAGGGATTGAGGTGCAGTACGTTGTTGAGGTTCCTTGTATCCTTGTAGGGTCGGAATTGAGAGATCTTGTGTTTTGCTATGTGTTGTCTTGAGACTTGAGGAGCTTGATAGACAGGTTTGAGGTGTTTTGAGAAACAAAAACCAGATTATGTATAATGAGCGGAGGGGCAGTGACAACAACAGGTAAGAACATAGGCAAGACGGCGACGTTGTCAACATTCTTGAGTCCAGAGTCCTATGACAGGCAATATTGCTAAAAAAGTAGTTAAGAGAAACTTAAAACAGAAACTTCAAGTATACAAGGAGAAAGAAAAAGGTTTCTATACATCGTCTCTATGTCATAGATATCACAATAAAACAAGATGTTTAATGGGCCACTAGGGAGACAATAGTAAAAGGCTTGGTGACATTATTACTAAACATGAAGAGATGACCGGGCAATAATGTTACAATAATGCCGTAATACCGGCTTTTGATTTCAACAATATAGAAAACGAACGCCGCAACATGGTCGTTAAACTCATGTATCTTTGTACTTCTTATATGGTTTGATTCCCTTATATTCAACACCCTGGTCCCCCTATTCACAACCTCCGCCCGAGAGTACGATAGTCTACACCCGACCCACCAATGTGTCATCGGCGACGTTCCCGCGGCAACCTATATGACCAACGACTTCCGTTTCAGCGTGTCTATGACGAGAAGGACAACTCGTGACCCAATCAGTTCGGCAGATATTGACTGAAAGCGAGTTTCAAAAGTCCAGAAAGTGGAAATGGGCTTGTTGCGGAACAGAATGAACTTGCATCCAGCCATTGACATATGACGGATTGGCTTTTTACTTACAGGGCCTACAGCTGAAGTGGACGCTAACACTTAGTGGCAGCAACGATAATGGAAAAAGAGGAAAGAAACAACGAAACAATGACGAGAGACAAACATGACGAGAAACGAGACTGACGAGAGGCACGACAATGACGACAGGACAACAAGGACTTCCTTTTAGACTGGCTTATCAGGACAACAAGGATTTTGTTTTAGACTGGCTTATCATATAAGGGAGCATCATGGTCGATGCATACATGTTTTACAGATATCTTATTTTTAAACGAGTTGCGTTTGAAGTGGTTCATCGCCTGTGACACTTTTGTCTAATCCAATTTTCAATTGGATAGAGTATCACTTATAGTGGTGGCTGGATATAGTCCAACAAGAATAATCCCCATCCAACTTAGTTTACTTGGATTATCCACGACTTTTTTAGCTCCGTTAACAAAATATAACGTATCCAACTATATAATCCCGATCAGACAAACAAAAGACTGCGCCACTTGGCACGGTCCTTTACTAATATATTAATTCCAGCCGTCCGAGAGCCGGACGTATAAGAACCAAGTTTTGCTGTTAAGACTCACAAGACCCGATAAGATCCTACGTATCCTCAGTAAATACGATAAAAGAGGGATCAAAAAGTAACTTAGCAAATGCCAAAATGCAGCTTCTATCATCTGTCTAGGTCACAAATGGATATAAATGATTGTCGAAGACTGTGGATGACGAGCGTTCTCATACTTGTGTGTTACGTTCTAAAATCAAGGACCTTAAAATATATATCTGTAATGTACCACAGGACATATACCTAGAGTGAAGAACGCTCGAGGTCTGCACAGAACTACGATATTTGGGTGTAAACCACGACACCCTTATTTAGGAATTAATACATTAGAACCGACCGTGCCCAGTACGGATAACATTTCGTGGTCTGATGTATATATGTGTGTGTTCGACATCTTTGGCACGGATGCCGTGCCCACCTAAAGCGACGCGAGTAGGTGTTAGATGTCGAACTACCCCCGACACGGGGGTCCAGCCACGATGCGTGGAGGGAAGACAACGTATAATTAACGAAATATTTATCCTGTTACATATACTTCAGAACTTATTAGAGTCATTTTTGATATAACCATCAGGACATTAAAAGTAACAGACATTTCGTGTTAGTCAATAATCTACCAAGTTTATTTATTAGAAAGTCCCTTATTTTGGAAGTAAAAAACTCATCTACATGTAACACTTTCACGTCGTATTTGTACAGTTAAACATCTAGATTAGGTGTCTAACAGGAACACCAAACAACTGTAACCTTTCCAGTTAGACTGTCCTTTAACAGAAGAATCACATCTACTATCTAGGAGAACATGAAGATCATGAATATAATTAGACACCTTACTTCTGACAAACAGGTACTTTTAGTTGGGGTTCATACACATAGAGGTTTTGAGTCCTCCATTAAGAGTAGTATTAAGGTAACGTTTCAAGAAAAGACTCAGGAAATAATTTAATTCTATGAATAAGTTGTCCTATAAACTCCTAGAGGTAGTCATAGAGCCAGTTGTTAACGTCTTAGTCGTGATACGTTTCAAACGTATAACGGTCCGTTATGTAAGTTTCTAAAGGTAGAGGTGGACATGAGGAGTCCGAGGGGAATAAAGGTAGAGATGGGGATAAAGACGGAGATTGGGATGGAGATGGATATAAACATCAACCGTAACACCCTTCTCGTCGATTAACTCGAACTTCGGGACGTCCAATATTTACGACCGTAGACAAACCAATTTTACTGTAACTGTGTTTTATATAGTTTAGGTTTACACCTTGTTTTCATCAAAGGTGTTTGGAGTCGACCTCCTAAATTTCGAAGACCTTTCCCTTATAAAACACAGATTCGACCATGTAAAGTTCCGGGACATTATCGTAGTAAGAAGTTTGTTTGTGTTTTCTCTACGAGTCTATTTTTTAATACCTTACTATACGTCTTTGGATGAACTGGAGAATCAGACGGAGAAGTTCATAAACTTTACCCCACAACACCTTACACTCGGTTAATTCGATATAACTGACGTGATTTCAGACTCCGTAGATGGAACAGAGTCCTGACACGTACTGGGTACTGGGTACTGAGAGAGAGAAAGTACCGGTTAATAAGAAACAACGACATTACATGAACCTCCACTAAGAGATGTTTTCTTAACAGATGTGAAATCATATGTTTACCTTTAATAAGAGACTTGACTGTAGACTACCCTCAATATAAGATTTATTAGGTTTCCTCTTCTATCATCTTTAACTCTTTACGTTTGACATAGGGTTTGGTGTATGTGTATAAGATGTGTAAGACGTACAATTTTTCCTTATAAAGTTACGAATCTGGGAAAGGCTAAGAGACCATCAAACGCAACTGATTACACGACTGATTCTTAAATTAGTTAACACAAAATCCTGTCCTATGTCTGCCAGCGCGCGCACCCTCCAAAGAAACGAATGATTTTAATACTGATTAAATTGCACGCTTTTTAGCATCATGAAATTATATATCCTATCACAGTTCATATATAGCAGTCAGACCAATGTGCTCTGATATAATCCCGACGGCGTGCTGGTTCAACAAGTTTGAGGCTGAATGGAAACAAACAGTCACTGATACAGTGCACCTTTTGGTTGGTAAAACG
>ML179161.1:79169-162214 GCA_004369135.1 Dendrothele bispora CBS 962.96 | reverse complement strand
TCAGACGTAAGCACCTTGGATTTGTGCTCACTGCGCATGCTCATCGGGCTCGATACGGATTATTGATAATTGGCCGATATCATTAAACGTCAATCTTTTGAAACTCGTCTTGATTATCAAACATGAGGGTTCCATGCGTTACTTGTTGAAAGTGCACGAGGAAGAGATATTTGTAGGAACTTTTGAAGCTTGCGGGTGGCGAGATTTCGTTGAAGTTACTTACTATAGCAGGCTGGTTAGTATGATTATTTCCCGCCACGCAACGAATGAACGACGGTCACGTCTACATACTTATGTATATAGTATTGCCAGCTGGCGGTCTATGTTAGTGAGATAGATCAGCACTTCCAGCTCGTCTCGGACCGTCGACAATTTGATCCTGGGCGCTGCTTTCCAAAAATGGACGAATTCTTGATGCTTTCGGCCGTCGGCGAGTTCCGGCTTGACGAGTCGTGCCTTGACAAAATATGCTGATAGTTCAATAAACTTTGTGTGAAAGTATCTGTCCAACACCCCTCTGAGTCCTTCTCCTTCCTTGTGGGTTCGTTATCAACTTTCCACTGACGCGATTCTGCTCGACTCCAGAGCTTTTACGAGAAGCCGTCCGTTCTTCGAAGCTTGTATAGAGTGTCGTCGTGTCTCTACAAGCACTGCTCCGTTAGTTCGCGGGTTGTCAAGTACTAAAAAAGAAAACGGGTTTACGATCTTCAAGGTTTGAAACATTCCATATTCGGGACAAACCCAAATTAAGGAAAGGACGGACTTGGAGGTCGCAACCAAATTGCAATTATTATTTCACCTTGGTTCCCTGGCACTCGGTTATCCTGGTCGTTATTCGTGGATTGACGGTTGGGCACATTGGGTTTCTTACTCGGTGAGTATTCGGTTCGCTTTCCCACTCTTCTTGATTCTCTACCATCCATCAACACTTTTGGGCTTCGATGATTTCTGTACATACATACCGCCTGGCGATATATACCCGTTACCTCTTCTTGATATCTACGGCCATGCCAATGAATCCCTAAACTCCACATTTGCATCATCCCATCATATCTATTTATTGCGCACGCGTGATGCCATCCAAACATTGATACATATAAGAACTCATCATCATGATCACTGTTTTTCCCTCCGTTGGCGTGGCATGCTGACCTTTTCACACTTGTTGCCCGTGCCCAGAACCATCACGCTGTGACTAGACACTGACCTAAATCCCACTGCCAGGAACCTGAACAGCACTTTCTCGTTCCTGTTCTGCCTCTCTTCCGCAAACCTCCATCAATCAACGACTTGCGAGCTTGTGATCCCCCCTTTCCTTCCATATCTTCCACCTATCGTTAGCGGCCCTGCCTTCTTGGTTGTTGTTATCCCTCCAAGCGCTTTGACGGATCGTTAAAAACAAGACGTCATTCCCAGCTTCCATCCAATCTGTCATATATATCAACAAAACCATAAATCACCGCCATCAATTCCTAACGCTTTAACCTCTGGGCCCTAAGCCCAAACATCATTAAACCTTACACACTCTCTCTGGTCTCAAAAAGCACACGTATACTCTTTAATTAAAAAGAGAGGAAAAAAAGAAATATGCCTTCCTTCGGAGACTTCCAACCTCTCTGCACACACATCCCTTCCTACACATGGTGTAACCTTTTCTACCGACAAATCCAACAACTCGATCCTTCTCTCCTCACCGGTCTATCAAGCTCTTCGGATTCGGCTCCAGTCGGAGTGAACCCTACGTGTGGGATAGAGAGAGTAGGGAACGATGGGAATATAGGGAATATAGCGGACGTCGTAGCGTGTGCGTTGAGTATGACGGTCGTGGTTCAGTTGTGTTGGGTGACGAATAGAAGGGTGGCTGCTGTCGGTGAGTTTTACTGAGAGACTCGTTTTTGTGCTTCTATCCCCTCTCCCTTTCCGTTCCGGTTACGTATCTCGTAACACACCTCGTACCATAGTTCCATACACCTACCTCTTTTGCCCTATTTCCTCAATAATCATCCACAACGCTAACCCCTCCCCTTCTCCGTTCTTCTCACAGGCCGCACCGAATTCCTCTCCCTCCTCGCAATCTACTTCCTCACCTTACCCTTCCAACTCCTCACCACAGGTTCCCTACTCCAACAAGGCACGATGCCTCTAGTGATATTAACATCCATCCACGCCGGACTCGTAGCTGCGTTTTTCGTCATCTTGCTGTGGAACGCTGTGGTTGCGACGCAGTTGGTTGAGGATGGGACGATTAGTAGTTTGTTGGTGAGTTTGCTTTTTATTTTTTTGATGAGTAGTGTTTTTTTTTTGTGTTTTTTTTTTGGTTCTCTTTTCTTGGGGGTGGCGGCTCTTGGTTGGTTTTTTTCGAGGAGCCTTAACAAGGCCCTCACTCCCTGTATCAAATATGTCCCACACGCATGTATGCGCGCATACATCCACCCATTTCTTCCTTTCTTCCTTTCTTTCTCCTCTCATCACAAATCCTCTCATCACAAATCAAACGAAAACACTAACTAACCCAAACCTCTCCTTCTATCCTTCTACCTGTCTCCCATATCTAGCCTCTCACCATCCTCACTCTCGCCTTTTTCGCAGCAACGACCTACGTGTCCCTCGACACAGGTCTCGGCTTCACTTCCGCTTTAGGTCCAGATAGCTCGGATCCTCTGAGGTTGAGGAACGTGGCGTTGTTCGTGTTGACGAGTGTATGGCCTGCTGCGTGCGTTGTGCTTTTCCTCCTTCTCCTCCTCCTCCTCCTTTTAGTGTCCTTCCCCTCACTCACCATTCTCACCATTCTCACCATTCGTACCCGAATCCCAACACAAAAACAGCTCCGTCCTCTTCTTCCTCCTCATCATCTCCTACATCGTCCTCTTCGTCCTCTCCGAACCAAAAGCAGTCTGGTTCTACGTCTTGGCTTCCGCGTTGTTCGTCCTCTCTCAGCTCGCTTGGTTTTTGTTGGGTAGGGTGATATGTGATGTGAGTTCCTCCCGTCTCCCGTCTACTTTGTTCTCTTATTTTTTTTTCTTTGTTTTTCGTTACTTTTCGAGTTCGTTCTTTTTTCTCCTGTTTTCTTTTCTTTCCCTTTCGGTCCTGGGTGTCACCCTCCTCCGCTCGGCCTCGGCCTCAGTCTGCGGAACCTATGTACAACGGGGGAACCTAAACGGGGTTCTCGCTTTCGGCGTTCGGTATATGAATATGAAAGGTCAACGAGGGGTTTATGACAATGGAGGTGTATGCCAAACCGGGGATGTCTGTCTATAACCGTAACTAAGGATCTCGAGGGACCTTTAAAGCTCTCGCTCGGTCTTTCTCTTCCCCTTCTGCCCTTCAGTTTTCTTTTTTCTCCCTTCGGACTCTCTTTCCTCCTCACCCATACACGCGCACGCACGCATACATGCCAAATGAATGTGTGCCCAAACCGGGGGATGTCTGTCTGTAACTGTAGCTAAGGGTCTCGAGGGACCTTTAAGCTCTCGCTCGGTCTTTCTCTTGCCCTTCTGTTTTCAGTTTTCCAGTTTTCTCTCCCTTCGGAGTCTCTTTCCTCCTTACCCATACACCCACGCGCATACAGTCCGTGCTATAGGAAAGGACGGACACGAGAAAAAAGGCGGTGCTAATTATGCTCCCTACTATGCTGATAGGTAAAAACGCTTTTTACACTCGTGTGATTAGCGTCAGGTGGGATAGTGTCAAGTGGGATATACGTGTGCGTGTTGTGTGTGTGTGGGGGGGGTTGATGCTTCGGGTTGCTTGGTGTACAGGGCGGCGGCGTTTTTTTTGTTTTTTCTGTTCTTCATTGCACTGGATTGTGTGTGATCTGTGTCGTTGTGCGGCCTCTTAGGGGCGGGAAGTTTGTTTATTTGTTGTGGTGCGGTGTGGTCCGGTGTTAGCTTTTTGTGTTGGGGCTATGGGACCAAAGAGACGAGAATAGCGATTTCCTCAGCTTTCTAAAGGCCATGACCACGATGGTGGTATTACGACAGCCTTGGATTACTGACAACGGAGAGTGAAGTGTTTATCGGGTCTCGTGGGTGTTGGATGTTGAGTTCAAATACACAACGACCCGTCATCTTTTTCTCTTCTTTCTTCCTTCATTATATCCGAGTCGGCTCCTTATGCTCGTTCTTACTTCTTTTTTTCTCTCCCTTCCAAACAGCGAGCAAATTCTAAGATAGACGGTTCTTTCATCGCCACGGTTCTCGAAACCGCCGCTGTTAGCGTGTTGTACTTGGCTTGGAGAGGTATAACGGAAGGTGAGTCCTCGTAATCTACGTCTTCCTGATAATGACTGACGGGGACTCAAAATAGAATCATGGGAAGACCCTGGGGCGTATTACCCTTCATGGCATAATTGAAGTCTGTCGCTTTGATGCTTGGACAGACGGAGAGACGGAGAGACGGAGGGACAGGGACAGGGACAGTGGACAGACGACATGCGTCGTCGTGTGTCCTTTTTTCTCTCGAACCCCGGGGTAAGGAGAAGAAAGCAAAAAGAAATGAATGAAAAGAAAAAGAACGAATGGGTCGTTTCTGGTGTATGCATAACTGTAAGAGTAAGAGCAGTTCCGTTGGATCCGCTCACTAAAGAACGTGATTCC
Source organism: Dendrothele bispora CBS 962.96 (assembly GCA_004369135.1). NCBI lineage: Eukaryota > Fungi > Basidiomycota > Agaricomycetes > Agaricales > Dendrothele > Dendrothele bispora. Next base: position 157,619 of record ML179161.1, on the reverse strand, counting down.
ACGCAACTGTTCCGAGGTGTAATCTTTTTGGATATCTGAATTTCTAGGATTTAGGGAGGGTTCGAGGAGAAATGCGTTCTAACATTTCTAGTGGAAGGAAAACGGACGTCCAGGTCTTTTTTTTAGTCTGCATTTCCGCCATTTGCCAGAACTTTTTTTCTTTTGGTTGTTGTATTTGTATCACTAGTCGTTTTTCCTCTCCTGTTTTGTTTTGTTTTTGTTTTATTGGCTTGCGCCCTACGTATTTTTTCGTCCTTTGAACACTCTGTTCTTTAACGACTTATATAACGCGCACTTACATACATACATACGCGACACGCAGGTACGGGATACATACATCATGTAGAATGTATATCTCGGCCGTGTTGTTGTACATTTCTACTTATTTCTAATCTCCTCATTTACTAGCTATTAATTTTTATTACTGCTACTACATCCTGTGTATATATTTTCTTTCGTTTTTCGGTGATGTTTTTGTTGCAGTCTTACAATGAAATTTGTTAAGAATTTGACTGAAACGTTTAACATCAAAGCCTTTATCCTAACACATAGGAAGAGCGACAGCGTGAGGCTTCCCATTTCGTAGCGGTCTTCTGCACCTCCGACTCCCATGATGTACCATACACTATTTTTGAACTTTTGTTTATAGTCTTTAGGAAACTAGGTCATAAAAGGCGTAATAGGCGGAATATTTCATGAGTCAGTTCGTTAAGGTACTACATATTATTGACGTCTCAATTTTGTTCAACCCTTCATTACACGTCTTCTGTTTATCATGACGACTTTGACCAAGTAGCAGTCTTAGGAAAGGCAAAATTAGATCGTAAGCATCAAAAGATCCACGTAATGAAGCAACGACTTACCAAAGGTAGAGACCTTGAGCTACTACCAACTGAGATCTTGAACTCTCCATTAGGGATATACCACGTTTGGTTCACGACGTTCCAGACCTATAAATAAAAAAGGTGAGGTATGACCGAAACTAAAATAAGTAATATCGAATGTCATGTAGACTCACACTTAGATCCTTGATGCGCAGCTCGAACGTTGCGGTCGCCGATGCGCCAGCTTCGATATGTTTGACTTTGTTGAACCCACGGAGGACACGAGGAGGTTGGTCGTCTTCGGGAATAGAGAGGTACTGAAAACAACGAATTAACGACTTTCGTGTGACTATGAAAGAAGAAAGAACTCACCAGTTGAGCAACCTCACTTCCGGTGACATTGCCAGTGTTCGTCACCGTGGCAGTGACCGAGAACAGGACGTCGTAAAGGGAATTGCTTCCATCATATTCCAGGAACGGCTCAGAGGTTTCTTGAATAGCATGTTCGTCGGGATGAGCAGCAGATTCGTCGATGGCGATGTCAGAGTATTCAAAAGTGGTATACGAGAGACCGAAGCCGAACTCTAAGGTCACGGTATTTTATCAATCAAAAAAGTTATATGGAAATAATGCATAGCCTGAAAACGCACCATAACGAGGAGTGATGTTCTTTGAGTCGAACCACCTGTAATCAATGAAGATGCCCTCGGTGAAGTTGCTTTGGGGAGCAAGAACAGGATCGTCGACAATAGTTCCAGGCTACATCAACATTCTTCATCAGTAACCCTTACCCGACAGGAGAAATGAATACTAACAGCATAATCATCAAGACTCTTAGCCCAAGTGAAAGGTAACTTGCCGCTCGGGTTCACATCACCGTAGAGCACATCCACGAGTCCGTTGCCACTTTCCTGTCCAGGATACCAAGCTGCCACAACAGCGGTAACGTTTTCGTTGTCGATCCACTTTTCAATGTCGACGACACCGGGGATGTGCATGACAACGACAACGTTGGAAGAAAAGTTGACAGCTGAGGCAATTAGATCGTCCATATGAGGGTCTAGTTCGATATCTTTACGATCGAAGCCTTCGGTAGCCCAGGCATGAACGAAGACAAGAGTCACATCAGCAGTGGGAAGAAGTGACTGAACCGCAGAGTCGACATTGGAATCCAGGGTAATGGCGCTGATCTATGTGAAGGTCAGCAAGGGAAATAATGCATCGGTCATCGCGGAGGCTAGTACCTCGGCACCTGTTTGGATAGCACGTTTCTTGAGAGCATCGAGAGGGGTGACAATATACGGAGCATAAGCGTATCCACTTCCTCCACCCATGCTCATTGTTCCATTCTGCGGGTATGTATATCAGCGTGAGCGCTGTAGGTTGCGGAATAAGTACACTAACAAGATTATCACTCGGACAGCTGCTTGCTCCCGCTCCACACGCATTCTGGCCCAGGTCATTATCGGTAGCATCATTTCCTGACCGTCGTCACCATCTGAGAATATGAAGGCCACGTTACAACTTGAGAGAAACTTACCGAGGACAGCAATACGTTGAGGATTTCCAAGGGGAAGACCACCAGTGTTCTTCAACAACGTGGCGCCATTTGAACCAATAGTGCGGATCAGCGTCGCAGTCTCATCTTTGCGAACATCTCGATATCCTGAGGTCGCATTGAAGAACGGGCTTCCGACACCGTTCTAGGAAAGACCAAATTTCAACACACTGTCAAGAAAGGTAGAGACACTATAAGAAATTGGACCAACTCACAAATACGACATCAGGAAGTTGCTTTTGGTCCTGGCCCAAGTAAATCCAGGGCATGAGGATGCGAAGGACCATATCGTCAAGACGTTCCTCAGGAACGGTACCGTTCTGAACCAATTCAACAAGAACATCTCCCCACATAACACCAAAAAGGCCACCAAAACCACTGCCAGGCATCGACACGTCCATACCACCAAGTGCGGCGGCAACGTTGTCATGTTGACCTCCCCAGTCAGAGCTATATGTGAAATTGTGAATTCCCCGAGTTATGAGTTGAACTTGAAATGAACTTCACAAATGAGAGATGTACATACATCACGGATCCTTGGAAGCCGAGTTCTTTCTTTAGTAAATGGTTCTGAGTATATGCATTGTGGCAAGCTTGAGTCTGGTTGACTTCGTTATACGAACACATGACGTGAGCAGTCCCAGCACGGACACTCTCGGCGAAGGACCAGAGATAGACTTCATGTGTAGTCTTATCGTCAAGGTTGGAAGAGATAGAACGTTGCTCGCCGGGAGGGAAAACGGCATAGGATTCGGTGAAGTTACCGTACTGGTTACGGAAGGTTTCTTGTTCATAAGCAACGTACTGAAGTTTTGGGTGTGAATGAATTTGAATCTGAAGCGAGCAGCGGTAGCCTGGTACGTACGTGTTTAGCTGTGGCAGCGACTCCACTATCTTGTAAACCTTTGACGGAGGCATAACTGGCAACACCCGTAGCGTACGGCTAGAGCAGATATATCAATTTATGTGAAGGACACCAACATAAAACGCTTACATCGGCGAACCATCTAAATGGATCAAGATAGAACAAGAGATCAATACTTTTTACAAGTCTCCCATCGGAAAAAGTCTCACCCTTCCCAATTACGGCCCATACTGGGAGGACAAAAATAAGTCTGGAAAGACGAGCAATAACAACTAGTACCACGTACCGAGGGGCCCGTCCTAGCGGCCCTCCGGTCACAGGAGCCAGTGCGATGTGTACTCCTTGGTCATAAAACTCCTGTTACACAAGAAAATTCGAGCCTACTTCAGACCGTAAAACAAAGTTACGTACCTGGCCCATGTGAAGAGAACGATTGTAAATCAATTCCTCGTCCCAAGTCGCTGCGGCTGCGAGTCCAGCAGGAAATTGGCTGACACCGTGTACCGGTCGCACACCAGCAGGTCCATCCTCGAGACCTTAAGATCCGTCAGAAAAGCGAATTGGATAACCTGGACTGACCATGAGATCGAGAAAGGTGTCAACATACAGAGAGGTCCGATGTTCAGACGGGGAACACCTCCCAAGTTTCCAACACAGCGTCCAGGAATACCGGTCGTCATGTTCACTTTTTCGGGCAGAGTCATATTCGCGACGAGTGCAGAAGCTTTGGCATAAGCCTCTGCCCAAGATTTACCGCCATTCACGGGAGCTAAAAATGGGAATCGATAATTAGAGAACGCGGACACGAACGCTTAGGGGCTATAAGAGAAAACGTACGTGCAGACCACTTTGTACCATTGCCACTGTCCAGACTGGTGACATCGAGCCATTGAGCAAAGGCTGAAGACGAACTAAGGGCAATCGCCAGGGAAAGAAGAACGTCAAGCTTGAGCTTCATGGTGAAAGCAGCGTAAAGGTTATAAAGTTGCAGCTAGTCCTCTTATACTCTTCAAATTCTGAAAAAAAACAGAGGTTAATGAATCCTGGAAAACGTCATGGGCTCAGGAACTCAGATTTTCGCTTGTTCCTAATACCGATCGGGGTATGGGGCAACATGTGGAGACGCGGGGTGTTACGGCTTTAAATGTTTTAACGACTGGAAACCAACCCCGGAAGTTGAGAATCTTGGAGGAAGTTCGTAAAGTCGCGCTATCTTTGGTTCATGTCATCAGCTCAAAAAGATTAGACGAGGCTAGCCTCGTTGCAAACAATTGTGTTGTGCAGAGGAGCGCAGAGGGCGTATATCTAAGGTCGAAATGGACTCACGACTGCCCAGTACTCTTTTGGACTCGGCAGAAAACTGCAGCCAAGTATCAGGTACGGCGGCCGGAAACGACATCGGACCAACGAACCGGACTTTACAGCTTGAATACAGACTGATTTAAATCCGAATATCCGCGAAAAGCAGCAAGAGTGTCTTTATTTACTGAGGTAGCTTCAAGTTGAATATTGCTTCAAGCTGTTTGCAAGCATCGTCATCTAGAGATGAAGCCTCGAAGGCCAAAGTAGAAAAAGAGAGCATATCCTTTGGGCCCGGAACAACGAATAAGATCTAGAGGTGGCGAATGATTACCGTCTGAATCATGGGTCAGCTTTTGGAAGTTTCGGAACAATACTTACAGCATAAGTCGGCCGAGTCTACAACTTGGCGATGGTCGCCTGTATCGCAGTCCCGACGAAATAACACAAGTGATGTTTCCAAGTTGAACTACCTGCAGCTGCAAATCAGCCAATTTTCACAACCAACGTACAGCGGTGCCTCTAGACCTGTATCTAGAGTGATTGATTAGGGTGTTGAAACACTGGACCGCGGCCGTGTGTAAATGCCATATTTTATGTTTTTCAACGCTTACCACTGCAGTTTTGCAAATCCAGCTATGTCCGCCCCGACACATCGCCCCGGAGCTACGAGAATTCTGGACTGAGTAATTATCCCCCGCGGCCTATGGCCTTGCAACTCGGCCCTTTTTAGTGAAAAAGAGTAGAGCGAATCGATCTTTTTATGGGTCGATTCGTTCAGTTCTAATCCCGCTGAGTATTGTTTCGAAGGCAGAGAGGCTCAAGAGCCAACTGAAGGTGGTTTGAAAGAATCGTGAGAAAGGTACGGTGGTCACGCGATATTTCAGCCTTTTAAAGTTTCAGGGTCGGTTTACAAGACTCTGTACCAGTCCTCCTGGGCCTGACAGTGAAACCTAACTCTCGAGTGTACCCTCCAATGTCTTTGGTACTGCTATGATAACCGACCAGAATCAGAAGAGTACCACGGTATCACGAGTTTCGGTAGAGACTTCGAAAAGGACTTCCATGACGGACGTACAGAGCATACTGATGAGAATTCTTGGATCGAGGCAGAAAAAGTGTGGAATGATGTCTGTTTAGCGGAAAAAGTCTAGTACTCACCTGTTCCAAATCAATGGCAAACTATTCTGAATATTCTATCTCTATACTGCCCCGAGTAGATTCTACGTCGTCTTCTGACTCGTTTTGAATCAGAGTGTTCAAATTTTTGAATGTGAGCTCAACCTGAGGTCGGCCCGTCTCAGCCGTGGTCACATTGTCCTCTCCTATGGCCAGTGGGTCATGAGGTTTGAAGAAAGTTTGAAGAAAAAAATCATGACCTTCTGCGGCCCCCACCTGTACGAGGGTCTACTCGAACCATGTTCGAAAAAAGACTACTCCTTCTTTCCGTGTTATTTTTGACCCCAAAACAGCTCTCCGCCGCACCGCAGAATCCTCTGGACTCTGTGAACTTGTTCATTGGAACTGTTAATGGCGGACATACTTTCCCAGGTTCGTGTTTCTAAGATAGTCACTGGCCCAGTGTACATGAATACTGATCGTTTTGACCTGACAGGTGCTACGATACCCCATGGGATGGTCAAAGTAGGCATGGACACGGACTCTCCCGGAAATGTGATTCTACTGTGATCTTTTTTGTCTTTCTGTGCTGTAAATCTCAAACTGTCTGTACAGCACGCGGGATATGATGGGGATCCCCAGTACAATGTTACCGGATTCTCTCAGCTGCACCAAGAGGGAACAGGAGGAGTTAGTCTTATTTCACTCACATCTTTCTTGGTCTGACCAATATGAGCGGTTACTGCGTACTGTTGAAAGGCCGTCCCATTGTCGAATTTCAAGCTTTTCCCAATTCATAACTGTACAATTTTTGAACAATGCTTGACCACTATCGACTCCCGAAAAATAAAGAGGAAAACTCTTCCTGATGGTATGTCACAACGACATGATACTCGCCTGCAGAACCGTAAAATACTGGATGATTAATATATATTCTGAAAATGAACAAAGGATCCCCGGATGATTTTGCTACGCCAGGCTATTTCTCCACTAACCTTTCGAACTCTATTCGTGTTGAGCTCACCGCTACGCGTCGTACGGCTCTACACAAATACACATTCCCATCCGAGTCTACAACACCACGTATTTTGATCGATGTCACCAACGATGGTCAAATCAGCGGTGTCGACCCTGAATTGGACATCGACCCAGATACTGGACGAATCATGGGTAAATGATTAATGAGTTTACTTCTTCTCGTATTTCTTATCAATGACATTTACAACTACCCTGACCACTTGACGTCTTTATAGCCAGCGGGAATTACGCCGTTTCCTTTGGACCGGGACGCTATAACGCTTATACGTGCGTTGACTTTGAGGGATTCGATTACGATTTTGATGGTCCTATCGAGTACGGTCCGTACAAAATTAACTATCCTGATCTCTGGGGAACGGACCTCGCGCAGCACTATTATAGTAAGCTCAGGCCATGATCATCCTCAGAATTATCACTGACGTAAGTAACAATATGTCAAGGCTGGGGGTCTGAACACGGTGGACTCGTCGGCTTTCCCGCCAATCTCGACTCGATCAATAAGACTTCGACAATTCTTGCTAGGGTCGGATTGTCGTTGATTTCAACGGAACAAGCCTGCGGTAATGCAGAAGAAGAGATTCCTGATTGGGACTTTGACAGAGTGGTTCGAGATAGTCAGGAGCAGTGGTTTGATATTCTCAGCCGAGTACAAGTCGATACAGAAGGAGTGGATGATAATATAACCACACTGTTGTATTCTTCAGTGAGTCCAGATTCATGCGTATCTTCAAGGAAACTATTCTCAAGATACGCGACGTGTGTTTTCTATAGTTGTATAGAACCCATCTGTTACCTGCCGATTGTGAGTACCTGTTTGATTTAGAACTCTGATGCAGGCTCGTCACACTATCTCATAGACACAGGAGAGAACCCAAACTGGGAATCTACAGAACCGTATTACGACGCTTTCTATTGCAACGTGAGTATTAATAACATCACCTTTTTCCGCCTTAAAAATTCAAGAACATATACCTGCTCAGTGGGATACCTACCGAACACTGTTCCCTCTCATGTCAATGCACGATCCTGTCAACTTTGCCAGGATCGTACGAGGAATGATTGATATACAGAAAAATGAAGGATGGCTCCCTGAATGCCGAGAAATGGGACAGAAATCGTGCGTGTCACTCTTACCAAGGAGAAAAAAAAACATGGTTTTTGACTTAAGATTGATCACGCACTAATTGATGGATCTAATTCTCAGATTCGTCCAAGGCGGCAGTCGTGAGTAAACAACTTTCGTTCTTAGCCATATGGATCATTATAACTATATGTATAGATGGCGATCCTATTTTAGCGGAATTTTTCATCAAGTGGGTTTTTTCCAAGACCTCCTCCTCCCAAGCTCTATTGCTCATTTTCAAATGCATGCAAATCCATCTCGACTGTCCCTGTAATGATTCGCATTTCACTCTAACTACATTTCATCGTGGAAATTCTATTTTGCTATTGACGATAGATATCAAAATCAAGCGGAGGATTTAGGAGTCTCCGTGGACGATCTCTACGCTGCGTTGATCGCTGATGCGGAGGACACGCCCAAGAACTGGAATATTCAAGGTCGACAAGCGGATATTTGGAAAGAAAAGGGATATATTCCTTCGGATACGACTTATCGAGGAGGAGCTAATACGAAACAGGTGTCGAGGTCTATCGAGGTGAGATGATTTGTTGTATCGATTACTTCTGTGGCCGCAATCTGAAAAAAAAAAACGTTACGATGACAGTACGCGTTTGATGACTTTGCCATTTCTCAAGTTGCAAAGCTGTTGGGGAAGACTGAGGATGCTGCAAAAGTATGTTTTGAATATCCTCGTTTAACGATAAAGTCTACTTACCGCGAGTCCGTACGATCTACTAGTACGCTGCTCGCGCTGGCAACTTCATCAATTCATGGAACCCAAACATCACTGTACCCGATTCAAATCCTAACATAACCGGTTTCTTCCAGGTAATGCTGGGCCTGAATAACTCCAAACTCTCAACGCTGGTTTCCTGTCCTAACAAAGAAAAACATTGGATTTTTTCTATAGCCCAAGTTCGCTAACGGAACATGGAACTATACTGATCCACGTCATTGTAGTGTCAACGATCCATTACAGGCGACTTGTTTCTTGAACGCTATTCGAAGAGATGGGTTTTATGAGTCGTCTCCAATAGTGGTAGGTGGTTCTTATGAAGGATGAGTTATAAGGCATGTTCTGAATGTGGGTTATTTATCTGGTTGCTTTTGCAGTATTCTCAGGTGAGACTGTTTTTGTTGAAAAAGCCCCGGATAAGGGATAAGGTGTTAAAGAGACTTTTTTTTGTAGTACGTGCCTCAGGATACTGCCAAGCTTATCGAACTTCAAGGAGGAAAAGAAAGATTCATTCAACGATTGGACTGGATTTTCGATAACGTAAGTCTTCTCTGAAGGCCCTCTTAATGATGTCGTTATTTGAACTCAACCGTTACGTGCTATCTACAGAATTACTTTGATTCTACCAACGAGCCTTCTCAACAGATTCCATTTATGTATCATTATGCTGATAAACCTGGGATGAGCACTCAACGGTCGAGGATGGTTATCGAGACGTCTTTCAATACATCTGTCAACGGACTGCCAGGAAATGATGGTAAGCCTTGTTTGTCGTGCATAGCTTTAAGCGAAGAGACATACCGAAAGAACTTATTTTTGCTTTATTCTAGACTCGGGTATGTGTTAAATACAGGTGTATCAGGAAACAATGACTTATCACGATGTTGACGGCCGACCCGTACGGTTCAGGTGCCATGGGAAGTTACGTTTTCTTTTATCTCGCAGGCCTTTACCCTCTTCCTGCAACGAAGCAAATTCTATTATCTTCGCCTTACTTTCCTTCGATATCGTTTTACAACCCTTTATTGAACACGACGACTACTATCAAGAGCAACAACTTCACTGGTAACCCCAGCCTTCTTTCTGATTCTACAGGATTGACGACGGGTAACATTTTCGTAAAGGTATGTAGCGTCTGTCGTAAAACTTTAATTTCGTTCAAAACATGATCTGATTGAGTGTTTTTTTTTGGTCAAGAATGTCACGATTGACGGGATTCCGTACAAGTCCAACTGCTATCTTGAATGGGACGATGTCTTTTCGAAATCAACGACGGTTGTGTTGGAGTTGACGGATGACATTAATGTGAATTGTGGATCAGATGAGAATGCTTTGCCTCCGTCATTGTCAACTGGCGGATACGACTAGGGTTATGCGATGATGGTGTAAGGGTTGGGTTACACCAAGATCATCGAGGACATTCTCTTAGCATTTCGTGGTTAGAAGTGGCGGGTATCACGAAGTAGTTAATTGTTCTTTTTAGCTCCTGTCAGACTCTTCCTTTTCTCACATCATAGCTTTTGTTATTGTATAACGAAGTACTAACAACATATGCGAGCTTGCTTCTCAATTCATGTCCTGCCCTGGTTAAGTACTAGAAGTCAGCGTTTCGCCACAGCTCTGGGATGTCTTGATTTACTTCCTGCTTACTTGCCTATCACTATCCAGAATTCTTCGACGCGGCTAACTCTTTGGACTAATATTTTACCTGCACATAACGATCAGAGCGTACACAGGATTGTTGATTGTCTCCTTCTGAGGTTTGATGTCACCTCAATTTGCAATTCCGGAGTTACAAAATCAATTAAAGCAAATCAAATGATCGTAATAGGCGGATGGCATGCTATGGCATGGTGAAGTCCTCGAAGTCGATTGACCTCCAACTTCGACGCCGGCGCCGTTGGGGTTGGAAGTAGGAAGAGTATGACCCACGTCTCTCCGTTCCAGACGGAATAAGTAATCTCACAATTTTACTGAGTGACTTAGTAAGCAGAAACCTGAGTTTGACAGTGTTTTGATTGAATCCCTTTTATGATGAAACATGACTATCACATGTCGATTTCAAACTAATACGAATACGCTTACTGTTCCTTCCAGTTAACCACCACTTGCTGCTCGTCCTATTCCTACGTGGCCACCCTCCTGCATCCCCTCATCATGTCCGGCAGCGAAGAAGAAGCAAACAGGTTCGTTGGGACTAAACGGAGACGGCTTCAGAACGCTTGCGACGGTTGCCGAAAGCGAAAAAGTGAGTGGTGTGAGCGTACATTATCAGGCGTCACCCTACTTATTACTCTGCCCCTCTCACAGTCAAATGTGAGCATATCTTCTCACTGCATTGCGTTCGTGTGTCTAACTTTAAGAGTTTAAGGTGACAGTGCAAAAATGTCAAACAACGTTTGTTCCAATTGCATTGCGTTCCGGTGCGAATGCACTCACATGTTGGCGACCATTAAGAAAGTAAGTCGCGTCACAATTCTCGCGTCGATTCATAATGATAAGAATCAATGTTATTCATTACTTCGACTTTCTCTTGACATCGCTGAGCAGAAAAGGGGACCGCCTGTAGGGTAAATACTAATGGTCATGACTGGGACTTCTCTGCGTGCTAATGTGCCTTCAGGAAACCTCGTGGTACGAGAGCTGTACGGACCATTGTAGCTGCCATTCTCTCGACCACAACACCATTTGCAATTCCCGAAACCCAAACAGGAGTTCTTCAACTCCTCGTTGATCTCGCGACCCACATCACCTCCTTGGAAACGGAGCTAGACGAACTCAAGTGCAGCAAGACATCCTGTGCAGAAGGTTTCGCTCCAGTCAAGCTGTCAGAGTCTACTTCTTTTCCCACACCAGGTTCGAGCGGTTCGGTACTTGACTCAGCTGATCCGTTGGAGGTCGTAGCCAACAATATGGAGCGTCTCAGTCTTAACCAATCGCGGCACTTTGGACCATCAAGTACCCTTGCACTTGTAAAAACGGCAATGGATATCGAAGACGCCCTTCCTCAGGATGCTCAGATACCATCAAGTCAATCTTCGCAATTTGTGGGATGTAGACGACCGGAATTTTGGGCCATATATCCAGTAAACCTTTTCCGTCTCTACCTCGTGATCTTAAAACATTGATGACAAGCGTTATAACTAGTGGCAAATCCCAATCGAAGAAAGTCCACCGCCCCTTGAATTTCCGGAGGAAGATTTGATTCAGGATTTGATCCGTTTATTCTTTACGAACTGTGCTCAATTCATTCCTGTGCTTCATCGTCCAACATTTGAAAGGTCTGTCGCAGAAGGCTTGCACTTTAACGATCGACACTTTGGACATCTTCTCCTCGCCATTTGTGCCTTGGCTTCTCGATATTCCAACGATCCAAGAATTTTTGTGAAAGGGTCCACTCAAGAATTCAGTTGTGGATGGCAATGGTTCCGACAGATCAAATTGTTCAGAAACTCGTACGTCACCGTTCCTTCCATTTACGAAGTGCAAGTTTGCGTCGTGAGTTTTCTCCCCCAAAAAAACCCTTGTTATTTTTGTTTTTTGTGGGTGTCGCTTAATAAAAAGTGCTTTTAGATCTCCGTATTGTTCTTACAAGGATCGTCAACTCCTGAGGCGTGTTGGCTGTTGGTCAGTCATGGAATCCGATTAGCGCAAGACCAGGGTGCCCATCGTATAAAGTCGAACCCAAACAATCCAAAACCTAAGCTCAGCGATGAACTCTGGAAGAGAACGTTCTGGATGTTATACGTTATAGACACTATTGTCAGCGCTTTTTCAGGTAGACCGCGTGCAACGACAAACGATGAGTAAGTGGTGTGCTCTCTTGCTCTCTGCATTTAGTCTAGCTTTTCCGGTCTATCATCTCTCCTCCTCTTATCTTATCTCTCTCTCTCCATTGCCCATCCAATCCATGTTGATATTCGAGTTGATTCGCTGATAAATCTCTTTGAAAACAGTTTTGATCTCGACTTACCGGTCGAGAACGACGATGACTTTTGGGAAGTCCCCGATCCAGAAATCGCATTCAGACAGCCGCCTGGAAGAGCACTTGTCATATCCTACGGTAGCGCGATAGTGAAGTTGATGGACATTCTTGGTACCGCACAACGGACGATAGTAAGCTGGGGTTTTTTCTTCCTTGCTGGATGTTTCTTTATATGTTACATCCACGGAACTAACGACGACTGATCAATAATAGTATGCTACTCGTCGTTCTGACATCTGGACAATGATTGGTTTGTCGGATGCAGAAGCGAACCAGAGGATTCTCTCCGAGCTTGACGCATCGCTAAACGATTGGATTGATAAGATCCCTGAGCACTGTAAGTTCCTCCTCCCTTCTCCGAGTCATACTTACACAGCTGAATTTACGATCGTCTTTTCGTTAATCAGTAAAATGGGATCCAAACCGAGAAAACATGGTCTTTTTCCACCAATCCGTGCTGCTCTACGTTTCGTATTACTGGGTCCAGATCCTAGTTCACAAACCGTTCATCACCCGTCCAGGGACGGACACGGATTTGAGTTTCCCCTCGTTAGCGATATGTGTCAACGCTGCTCGTTCCGCGGTCCATGTCATGGAGGTGCAGCAACGGAGAGGGTTTTTACCTTGGCCTAATGTTGTGGTGAGTCTCTCTCGTACTTTTTTGACCTCTTCTCTCGACTCGACTCTAAAAGGAAAGTTCGCTGCTGCGGTTGTTTTTTCAAGTAGTTGAGTTTGTACAGCTCTGCTGTTGTTCTCGTTTTGAACGCGTGGAGAGGGAAACATTTCAAGACGTCTTCAGAGACGAGCAAGGAGATGATTGAGGTGTATAAGTGTATCAGGATGATTCGTAGTTATGAAAAGAGGTTGGGTGTTTTTTTAGAGTAAAAACGTCGACCCTCCTTATGTATGCTGACCCTCTTTTACTTTTTCCCTCTTGCTTTAAATAGGTGGCAGAACAGCGGAACTTATTGGTACGGTGCTGCTACGCTGTTCAGGAACCTTTCCCAACTAACCCTTAAATTTATTTTTTCTTTCTATCTCTCGTCTTTCTCTCTCTGTTCTGTAGCGACGTGATCCGACAACTCATTTCCATCAGCGATCTCGAAGAAAAGCCGACTGTACATCCAGAAGACTGTTCGCACCCTCAATGTCAAAGAGAGCAAAGTCCGACAGATTCCACTACTACGCATTATCCTTCCTCTCCCGATCCTTACAGTGGACAACAACATCAACAACAACATCATCATCATCAAGGACTGGTGGAAGTAGATCACACCGCTACCACCTCGAACGATCCGTTGTCCGACGTGTCCTTTGGGTCTTCTTCCCAGCCTACAGCTGAGACCGGAACTGGGACTGGAACTGAAGCTAGAACAGGGTACATCGACATGGACCCTGTTTTCAGTCTTCCCTTGTATAGCAACGAACTGGGGAACTTGCCTCTTCATCAGACGTTTGATCCGTTTGGGGATTCGCAAGCTTGGGTTGAGTATGAACAACAACAACATGCGGGGTTGTTTAGTAACGATGCGCATGGGACTGAGATGCAGCAACAAGATGTACTACCGGTATCTGGAACACGACAGGGACATGCGGGTGGTCACCATCATCATCAACATCAACAACAATATCATCATCACCAAGGTTCGGGTGAGATGAGTGGTAGTGGTGGTGGTGGTGGTGGTGGTGATGGGGGCGTTTCTTCTTCTGGGCGTGGGCTGCAACCGTCAGAGGAGGCTTATTATGGCTATGGAGATTTAGGTGAGCACTTGAAATCTTGGAATCTCCACGCGCGCGTGTGTGAGTGTTCGGGGGGATTAATTCTCGACTATTTGAATAGGCGTGTCGTCGGGGATGGATGCGGGTTTGGGGAATGTATCGGCTTCAGCGAGGTATGTCAATTTGCTACTACTACTTTTCTAAGAGACGAAGAGGCTTATTCACTTGTCTTTCTGCCTGTTCTCTCTTACCGTAGTGGCGCCTGGAGTCTCTACCTTTCGAACGTTGATCAATTACTGAACACTATGAATACGCCAACATACCATAATACTGTGTAATACACGATGTTCGTTGTGTGTGGATGTGGATACTGTCCATGTAATGTATATATATTACTTTTTGGCCTACTTGTTGTACACTTGCTTTCTACTATATGTTTGTACTTATATGTATATATACTATATAACACACGTCTAGCTCAACCCTTTTTTAATCCAAATATTCAAGTTTCCTCTCAATCCTCAGCAACCAAAACAACCTTCTTCCCATTGTTCTTCCCCGTCTGTACCTCCAACAACGCATCTCCGGCTTTTTCTAGACCTTTACTGATGTCTTCTGTGAATTTAATTTCTCCAGAGACGAGTTTCTTGGGGACGAGTCGGTTGAACTCGGTGGACCAGGTGGAGGAGAGGTCGGATTGGATGAAACCGTTCATGGAGATTCGGCGGGCGACGATGTTCATTAGGTTCTGTTAACGGTGTATGGGGGAAGAGGGTTGTGGGTGTTTTGGTGAAGAGGAAAGCAAGAAGGGTTAGTTTTATTGTCGTATATATGCATATAACGAGTTTTAGAGGGCGAAGAGGACAACGAACCTTCATATGCACCCCTTCTTTGTTGTTGTAACCAGAGATCATACCGCATTCGATGAATCGGGAGTGGAAAGCAGCGTTGCCCAGTGCGGCGTCAAGAGTGCTCCCACCGACGTTGTCCCAGTAGCTAGTTTTGTTGGGAATGGAAAAACAGAGAGGAAAACACATACACACAGAGATGCCGTCAGCGTTGGCCAGGCAGGGGAGGGGTTGGGGAAGGGGAACAGAAGGTGATGGAAAGAAGAAAAAAAAAGAGGACTAGAGATAAAAAGCTCACATATCAATCGGACCCTCACTCTTCAACACTTCCTCCGTGTCCGTAGTTTTGTAATTAAAAGCGACGTCTGCGCCTAAGTCTTTGACGAGCGAGACTTTTTCTTCTGTACCTGCGGACCCTATCACTTTGAGACCAGAGGATTTGGCGAGTTGGAGGACGAAGGTGCCGACGGGGCCTGTGTTTATGGTGGGAGAGATAGGAGTAGAGAGAGAGATGGATGGGAGCAGGGTAAGAGAGAGGAGGTTGGTTATTAAGAGGTTTTTTGTTGATGGCGGGAGGTCAAACTCACCAGCAGCGCCTGAGACGAATACGGTTTCACCCTGAGTGTATGTTGTTAGGAAGAAGTACCAGTCAGTCTAAATAGTCCTAATAGACGCATGTGACAGAAGGGGAAGGGGGGAAGGGGAGAAGGGGGAGGGAAGAGGTGGGTTGACACATACTTTTTTGGCTTTGGAAAACTCTTTCCAAGCAAAATACGCGGTTTTTCCTGGGCATCAAATTATAGTTTTTTAGCATGTGTTTGCGTTTGCGTGGAGGGACAAATGGGCGGGCGTGTGGACGGGATGGATGGATGGAATGGTATTTTGACTAATGGGCAGGGGCTAGACTTACCTGGCATACCGAGAGCACCGACGTATACGGATAGAGAGAGGCCTGGTTCAGGATTGACCTTGTCGAGGTATTGGAGGTGGGTTTGGATGGAATATTCGGCGTATTCTAGGCAGAGAAAGTAACCCAGTCAGTTCATACGCGTCTATGGACGAGCAACCACATAGGAATAGAATGGTAAGGAGGGAAATATACCGAGAAGAGGCGTATGCACGATATCTCCCGCTTTGAACTGCTCGCTCTCCGACCTGACGATTTTTCCGACGCCGAAACCGTATACCGGTTTGCCGATTGCGTATGCGGGCTAGTGTGGGTTGAGAAGAAAGACGAAAGATTGAAAAGTAGATGAAGACAAAGATATTTCAGTGAGAAACTTGGTGTCCATTTTTCTCCTCAAAGAGTTGGAGCGAGGAAACGATCCTTACAGAGTAAGACACGATACTGGCGTCACGCATTTTACCTCTCATGTATGGATCTGCAGAGAGGTACAAGACTTTGACGAGGACACCTCCATTGAGAGGGACTGTCTCGAGGTCAATGGTACTGCTGGCGTCGTATACGGTGGTTTTTCCTGGTTCGGGATAGCCTGATAGGGGGGGAAAAAGAAAAAAAAAAGGATTGAAGTTGAGATATGGTTCTCATAGCTCCGAGCAAAAAAGACAAGAGACAAAAGAATAAACGTATAAACGCACCAGTAGGGATCTCGTTGAAGATGACTTTTGCGTTACGAACTGGAGCCATTATGATTATTGACGTTGAGGAAGGTACGAAGTGTCTTTTTTCCAAAGAGTTTGGTGAGGACTGGTCTCCATCGAGGACGGTTACTTATATAGAGCAGGCTCGGTCTTCCACAAGGTTCCACAAATACATGATATGTATATGGCGCAATCGCCTTACAAAGGCCAATGACTGCCAGGCAGAAAGTTGAGGAGGATTAATGAAAAAGGTGACGAAGACCCGGTTATACCGGTTATACCGGCCTACATTGATGACCGAGTCCTTAGTCACCCCCGAGTCACCGATGTGGTTGTGTTTAGACTGGAAGGCTTCGACTCCCTTAGCTTCAATGGTAACAGTCGACCGCTTCGTCCTAGCCACCCTTGCGATGGCCCGCAGTCCCTCTTGACATAGGCAGAACGTTCAAAATATTCTTATTTGGGTATGTTCTTTGTCTATATAATAGGACCTCTAAATCAGTCTTCCTGAAATTGGGGTGGGCGAAGTGCAGATTGGAATGGGACCCGTTGAGTCTTCCCCGCAAGATCTATCCTGAAGTTAATCGTAGAACCGTCTCCCTATAGATAGATTCACCGCCAAAAAAAACGTCAGTGTCAAAAGCTCGTCCGAACATATCCGAATATTACGCACCACCATATTATGCGGGAACCCAAGATCGAATTTAGTATCTGCGTTCTCGATGGACTGGACTTGTTCCGGGGTAAGACTGATGTTCAACGCTTCGAGGTTCTCTTTGAAACTCTCGACACTGCGCGAGCCGATAATAGGGAAGACGTATGGTGTCTTTTGCATAACGTACGCGATGGCCACTAACCGAAATCATCGAGTAGGAAAAAAAAAGTGAGCAAAACCACCACAGAGAATCAAATAAACACACCAGCTCTAATGCTTTCCACACCAATCTCATTAGCGACTTTCTCCAATGCCTGACAAATCCTTTTCTCATCTTCCGTTCTCTTCCAATCAACCCCATACGTGGTCCTTCCTCGTTCACCAGACTCTTCACGAACTCTCTCCTCTTCGTCCGTGCGCAGACGTCCACCACCGATGACACCCCAGGGTGCGAGTGCCATGCCTGCAATTAACGTCGCGCGCAACGAGATGAATCGTATCAGGTGGGGGTAAAATTTAGAAAATAGTGGAACTCGAAGAAAAGAAGTCGGGATGTTAGACTAAGTACTTACCGTTCATACGAGCCATCGGAATAATATCCCTCTCAAAAGACCTATCCAGAACACTCCATTTACCTTGATAAATCGAGAAAGGCGTCTTTCCTTGACATTCAGCGTATTGGTTTGCTTGTGAGACTATCCATGCTGGAGTGTCCGAAATGCCCTATAAAATAACCAATTTTTTTATATGTTCATTACTCTCCAATCATATCTTGATCACAAAGCATTGCAAAAAAACAAAAAACAAAAACAAAAAAACACATCCAACAAGTAACTCACCAAATAAAGCACCTTCCCATCCAACACCAACCTATGCAATCCATCCATCACTTCCTTAATCGACGTGTCCCAATCCCACCAATGGACATAGAGAACATCGATATACTCAGTCCGAAGTTTCTTCAAACTGTCTTCCACGCACAAGTACATGTTTTTGATGTTGTTACCGACGAAATTGATGCGTTGGTGGATGTTGGGATCGGAGGGTTTGTAGAATGCTGTGTACTAATACATATATTTGTTGGAGGGGGGAGATGAAGTTGGATGTTTGTGCAGTTAAAGCAAGATTGAACGAAGGAAACGTTACCTTGGTCGCGAGAACAATTTGATCCCTCACTCCTCGTTCTTCCATCCATTCTCCAATGATCTTTTCTGACTCTTGATCCTGACTATAAATCATATCATGATATCCAAATAAGTACAATGTTTTTTTGGCACATCAGTATCAGTATCAGTACCACGACCACCAGTACCCCAAAAACAAACACAAAAGAAAGGATTCAAAGATATTGTGCAACTCGAAACACTCACTAATTACACGCCGTATCCAAAAAATTCCCTCCCATCTCGAAAAACCATTCGTCCAACAAGACGAAACTCTCTTCTTTCGAGATCGAACTCATGTGTTGAGACCATTTGTTTCCAAAAGTCATTGCGCCTAGACAGATCGGCGAGACGCGGATCCCGGCGTGGGGAGATAGGGGTCGGTAGATGTTGAGTTTTGGGGTTGGGGTGTTGGTGGTGGTGGTGGTGGTAGGAGGTTGGGAAGACATTTTAAGCCTATAGCCTTGAAGCAACAAGAGAATAGGAGAGAGACTCTGATCTTGTGAAGGGCTGTAGAGGTTGAGTTTGATGATTCTGTTATCGCCGTCGTCTTTTTATAGCTCGTCTTTTAAGAAAAAGGTCACCATTCCCTAACGTCGCGTTTGGCAAATTGCCGCATACAAAGGACATGTTACCTGGTAGAAACGCGCCCGTTCAGGTCCCAGGTTCTCAAGTTTGAAAGTGCAGTCAATGCTCGAGCGCTATACGTTTATGCTTACGCCCTAGCCGGAGCCCTTCGAGTTGAACCCGTATCCGATTCGATTAAGTAAGTAAGACAGAAGATTTTTCAGCGTTTTCGGATCCATTCCGAGAGACCTGCCAGGTCCGACGGCCGACGGTGTGCAGACCAAAAAGAGATTGCAAAGTAGGTTTGAGCGCTCGAGCTCACGAGAAAAATGATTGATCAGCTTTTCTCGGATGCGTTCCGAATGCATTATCTCTGTACATTGTATAAGGTCTTCTTTATTCCGTTGTACAATTCGAATTAATCCGAATTTCCCTTGAAGGTATATACCTGGCAAACAAGCTGGGGAGTACTTAAAGGAAAGTTCGACCGTTGACCATCCTAAGTAGTATCCACTAACCCATGTACCCAAGTAATTCATCACGAACTTGAGGGTCGAATTGCCTGTTGGAAAGGCACCCTCTGAATCTTTCCCGCCATGTCAAACATCCAGTTCATAGAGGTACCATCTCCCTATTAATCCAAGGTAAAAGCAAATGAAGGTTGCTTTAGAGAGCGAACCACACATCTCTTCAACGAAGAAGACACTCACAACCATATCATGCGGGAAGCCAACCTCAAACGGTGGACCTTCGCTTTCGATGTACTTGACTTGTTCAGGAGTAAGGCTGATACTCAACGCTTCGATGTTTTCTTTCAGACTGTCTACAGAACGAGTTCCGATGATGGGAAAGACGTATGGGGGTTTTTGCATGACATAGGCAATAGCGACTAGTGAGGTAAAAAAGACGTAAAGTTTTTTGTGAGTATGATACTACGATAAGATGTGACAACCTAGACAAATACCTGCTCTGATATTTTTCGTCCCAACTTCTCCAGCTACTTTTTCAAGTGCACGGCAGAGTTTCTTCTCAGGCTCGGTTCGTTTCCAGTCTTCACCGTACATGGACCTTCCTTTTTCATTCGCTTTTTCTCTTTGTTCTTCTTCTTCGTCTGTACGGAGTCGGCCTCCGCCGACGACGGCCCAGGGTGCTAATGCCATGCCTGTGTACGTAGAAGTTCAAATTTGATGTCCGAGATATAGGTTAGCGTCCTGTATACAGTATGTGCCATCCTAGGACAATGTGGAAAGACTTGTACTTACCATTAAGACGAGCCATGGGAATAATGTCGCGTTCGAATGAGCGATCGAGGATGCTCCATTTGCCTTGGTAGATTGAGAAAGGAGTCTTGCCCATACACTCCGCGTATTGGTTTGCTTGGGCGACGACCCAAGCTGGAGTGTCAGAGATACCCTGAGTAGATAAAAAATTTTAAATGTTTGAGCATTGATTTCGAGGTGGTGCCAGGATAATTCTAGAACTTTTTTCAAAGACACCATGAGTTAGGGCTCACCAAATAAAGGACTTTGCCCGAAACGACCAAGTTATGCAATCCATCCATAACTTCCTTAATCGACGTGTCCCAGTCCCAAACATGAACATAATAAATGTCGACGTAGTTCGTACGAAGTTTCTTCAAGCTGTTCTCGAGACAGACAGACATATTCTTAAAGTTGTTCCCGAAATAGGCGATTTTTTGTTTGACACTTGGGTCCGCTTGCTTGTATACGCCAGTGAACTGTCATTATTGCAGCCAAAATGATGGGAAATTGTGGTTTGAGACTCAGAGTCAGATGATGGTTGAAGAAGGAAAGTGTTTAGGTACATACCTTAGTAGCTACAGTGATCTGATCACGAACTCCTCGAGTCTCCATCCACTCTCCGATGATCTTCTCCGATTCTTCAAATTGGCTTCGGACAACGAGATACAAGTCAAAATGAGTAAAAAGAAAATTTCTGCATCTATGCCGAGTCGGGAGTAACTCACTAATTGCAAGCCGTATCTATGCTGTGCAAAACGGACAAATATCATTTTCCGATACTTTGGCCGTTTTTCAGCATTTTCCGAACCCTCTGTTAGTGTTTCCACACTTATAGCGTGACATGTGACATATGCCCATTTCGACCTTTTGGTTTCGTTTCGAACTCTTTGATTGCATCTGAACTTCGAGCGTGACGTGACATGGGTACTTTTCCGAACTTTTTCACCTCAATCTCCGAACATTTAATCAAGGTTTCGAGTATCCTTTGGCAATATATTTTCAGTTACTGATAGATAAGTATTGCAACTTATTTATTTATTACTTGTTAATAGGGATGTGCTTAACATCCCAGACAAATATATTTTAAGTCCCGTTGATATTATTAAATTTGATTGATAAATTTATCTTCAGTTCCATTAGTAGCATTATGATTTAATATGTGTGATTTGAATTATGCAAACCAAAAGAAATGAGAGTATTGATATAAATTCACTGACTGGGATAAGAAAATTTGTAAATCAAGAATGTGCTTTTTGAATTATTTTTCCATCTACGCTCATATGATAGAATTGTCATCAGTGAGGCTTTTACTACCTGTTACCATGTTTTCCAGTCCCCAGTCAGACAAATAGAATCATATGAGCCTTACAATTTGCTGCAAAATATGTTGTTTGAAGCATATGAAATAGAATAGGGTAGAAAAAAAAATGCGATGAATTACAGAGGTTCATTCTATATCTTGAATTAAACTCAAGATACGTTGAAACAATTTCTTTAGGACAGCATAACGGGTCCAAGGAAGTCGTAGCCTTCCCCTCGAAACATAATTCTATCGGTGACTGTTAGGTTAGATGTAAGGACGTCCTTTGATGAATTGTAATAATTAACGGCCTTGTACCTGCGATACAACACTGGTTCACTCCTACTACTGAGTATGCTCATTAGATGGTACACATTATTAATAACCACTTCAAGAATTATTATTTATGCAACGTTAATTACTTATCTATTAGTAACTGAAAATATATTGCCAAAGGATACTCGAAACCTTGATTAAATGTTCGGAGATTGAGGTTAAAAAGTTCGGAAAAGTACCCTTGTCACGTCACGCTCAAAGTTCAGGTGCAATCAAAGAGTTCGAAACGAAAACCAAAAGGTCGAAATGGGCATATGTCACATGTCACGCTATAAGTGTGGAAACACTAACAGAGGGTTTGGAAAATGCTGAAAAACGGCCAAAGTATCGGAAAATAATATTTGTCCGTTTTGCACAGCATACGTATCGATGAAATTCCCTCCCATCTCGTAAAACGAATCCAGCAGCTTGAAACTGTCTTCTTTGTTCACGGAAGGCATGTATCCTGACCATTTGTCTCCCAGAGTCATTCCTCCGAAACAAAAGGGCGACACGCGAAGGGCTGCACGAGGAGAGAGTACTCGGTAGATACCCAAGTTAGTTGATGGAGGATCCGCAGATTCGAAAGGGTGGTATTTTCTCTCATTGGAGGTCATGATTTAAGGCTGGATGGATTGGATGGTCAAAGTTCAGTGAGTGGTGGGTGTTCGAGAAGTCTCAAGAGTTATCGATGGGAGGTTCCACCACAGGAAAGAGAAGCTTTATATACGTATACTTACCTGAGCGTCGATACATCTCACGATGGAACTAAGTCCGTGGCTTATGCATCTTTTTTGTGCACTAGTGAGAGAAACTCTGATACAGATCAAGAAAAATATGTTAGTCTTGATTATGTTTGCAAGAAAGAGTTGGTAAAACTCCTATTCAAAAGTGGAAACTCTGGGGATAATTCTGTTTAGTGAGTCACTCAGAATTTGCCAAGATATCTTCGGGACCGGGTAGTCCAAATCCTCGAGTCCTGTGAGCACTCTTTTGGAAGAATTAATTGGTTTGGAAGAGTTAATTGGGTTTGACGTTGAACATGGTCGAAGCTTAAAAAGCTTAAGCAATATGTAATGGCTGTCCGTACAGCATACAGTTTTAAATTTTGCAGATCTTCGGCTTTAGAACGGAGTTTGAACAAGGCATGAACGATACCACGGCCTGAACAGTGTAGGGATTACAAGCACAAGTCACTTTCAGTCTTTTACCGCTTCACCTTTATCACCTGTGTAACCAACATTCATACGCTTAGACATTCAAATTCTGCTATCAACAGCTATGTGGTCTCGTGTTACTCAAACTGATACCTATCTCTTAATGTGTTGATACAGACAAATGTACTCTATATATCTTTACTAGGCACACAAAAACCCCTCAGGCCTGTCGGCTCTATGCCTAGTAAAATAGATTTTCTGATTTATATAGGATTCTTATTCTACTGAATCACTTGGACTTCTTTGACGTCTTCTAAATCCGCGATAAGCTGAAGGAACGTAGGCTTATCTTAGGATAAGCTAGCGACTGGAGTGGAAGGGTCACGTGACAAATCTGTACGCGTCTGCCACGTCGAACAGATTTGTCACCGCTTTCCTGCTCACTTGCACGACAGTCGCGTTCGCTCGCTTCGATCTCTTTCGTCTCCAACCACCTCAAGACCGTCAATATGCCCTTTGGAACCGTGGCTCATCCAAGAGAGCAGAAGATTTCCCCCCGGAGCAGAGAAGAACTCACAAAAATGACGAAATCTCCGGCATGCTTCGTGCCCTCTCCCTCGATGAAAAGATCAAGTTTAATCACAATATCGAGGTCAATAACAACAGACGCAGAAGAGCTCGTTTGGCACATGCCCTGGACCCGAGCAAAGAAGATGGGTCTCCGACCGCTTCATTAATCACGATTGAAGACAGGGAATACCAGTCCATCAGGAAGAGCCCCGAGTGGATGAACAAATTAGGAACTTACCTCAGACTACGTTTTGCACTGTGGGCAACAGAAGCTAATGAGCAGGATGAGAAAGAGAGGGAATTGAGAGAAAGAGAGAGACGAGAGTGGGAAAGAGAGCAGGCTGAGAGGAGGCAGGGTAACAGGGAAAACCCGGATGATGCGGAGGACACTAACGCTAACGAGCCGCAACCGCAACCTCAAACCTCAAAGAAGAACCTCAAGATTGCTGCTCCCTTTTCGGAGGAGAAGAGGATTCAGGGCCAAGCGCAACCTATCGTGTTCCCTGAACACCTTTTCGTCACCGCCAATGCTAAAATCTATGTCCCTCTAGGCCTCTTCACTACGAAAAATTTGATACGGCTACGTGTCGAAGGTAACGCAATCCCTCCGAAGATGCATCGCAACATGTCTTCGAACCAAAAAGAATATATCCTCGATATTACCAAGATTTGCGAGACTTTCGGTATAGCGGACTCAAATCATCCCACCGAAGGCCTCTCTTACGTTGAGTTTATGGACGCCGCTACGAACTTCTACAATTTCCAATGTGAAAGGGACCCAGATGGACCTGAAGGTAAAGGTTATGCCGAATTTACTCGAAAACATTTCGAATTTTTCCAACACCGACCCGAGTCTCCGGCCCTTTATGATTTCTGGAAGAAGCATGAGTTCGATTTGCGTGTGGAGAAAGAAGCGCATAACTTTGGCTATGACGAGGCTGAGTATATGCGCCGTTGGCAGATGGCCGAACGGGACTATGCCATGGACAAGTTCATGAAGGAGAACATGGCTTCGGTAGAGGCACGTTATGAAGCACGCTATGCTTCAAGCGTGCAACGACTTTCTTCGTCAAGTAAAAATCCTCGTTTTCAGCCCTTTCGGACCAGCGGCAAGGAGAAGAAGGGTCCCACTCCCTGCTGCCTTGGTTGTGGGGACCGAGGACACCTCATTGCTCAACATCCAGAA
Organism: Dendrothele bispora CBS 962.96; assembly: GCA_004369135.1. Taxonomy (NCBI): domain Eukaryota; kingdom Fungi; phylum Basidiomycota; class Agaricomycetes; order Agaricales; genus Dendrothele; species Dendrothele bispora. The sequence continues at coordinate 132,728 of ML179161.1, read as the reverse complement.
GGGAAACCTCTCCTCTGGGCCGAGCAAAAAGGCGGCTACCTTTTTCATCCAAAGACAAAGAAACAACTCTGTCTCGGCTTCAACATCTACCGAAACAAGAAAGGAACGGGAAGATGTGCAGACTGCGATTTCGAACACGTCTGTTCATTCTGCAGCTCCAGCACCCATTCCGCTTTTCAATGGGTGTGCCGTTCCCAACCTTCTTCCTAATCCCATTACCTTTCAGAGTATACCCAAGGTGACCGAAAGCACCTTCCCTACAACTGCCTATGATTTCGCTTCTCTCGGTATCCCTCCTTCCCTTTCCTACCATGATTTCTCCGACTCTATTCACCGTCGCACCCGTTTTTCTTGTGACTCCTCTACCTATGACAAAATTTTTGAACGAATCGTTACTCCTTACAACGCTAACGCCTTTGAGGCGGCTCTTGCTGAGTGTAACCTCACAGGAGTATATCCAGTTCTTATCAACAACCTCAGGCGGGGTTTTCCCATTGGGGAGTAAAGTTTTCCACGAGTCGACCTGGGCAAGTACTTGGACCTGTCACACAAGTACTTGTTGTTAAAAATGCTTGACTTGGTACTTGGACATGACCTGTGGGAAACAGGTACTTGCTCACAAGTACCTGCAAATAAATTTGAGACTCACAAGTAATACATGGCTAATACCAACTTCCCAACATAAAACAATTGATTTAATCAAATTTTATTGCCATAATCCATACCTGTGACCTGTACACGACCCATGGGAAACAAGTACTTAGACTTGTGGGTAAAATACTTGCAAGTATTATGCCAAGTATACTCACAAGTACTTGAACACGACCCTGACTTGTGGAAATCTTTATTGGGGAGATGCCTCTACTCCCAAAAACGATCATTATTCCAAATCACTTTACATGCAGCCTATACCCCGACATCGTTGATGAATACATCAAGGGAGAGATCGATGATGGCCGTTTTACTGGCCCGTTCACACGAGAAGTGATGGAGAGCATTATGAGAGGTCCATTTATGACCTCTCCGCTCATCGTTGCTCAGTCTGATCAAGGACCGGGTCTTCCGCCGAAATTTAGGATCTGTCGTCATCTCTCGAAGGAGTTACCTGGAAACCCTTCGGTGAACTCATATATCAAGAAAGAGGATTTTCCAACGCGTTTTGACACAGCGTCGCGTGTCGCAGATATTGTAAGTTAGCCCTATATCCTATCCTATACCCTATCCTATCATATAAGCCATATGGTTATCCTATCAAGACCTTGGTGGTCTTTCCTATTGGGACCTTGGTGGTCCCTCCTATTCCTATTCCTATATCCTATTTGGACCTGGGTGGTCTTATTCTATATAGACCTCAATGGTCTCTCCTATTCCTATTTATATCCTATTATCCTATCATCCTATGGTTTCTGATTATTATTATTCCTATAGATTGCTGCTGCTCCCGAGGGCACGCTAGCATGCACTATGGACATCGCGAAGTTCCATCGCACTGTCCCGGCCCTCCCGGACCATAAACCTTTTCTCGTGGTCCAAGGGAACAATGGTGATTTTTATGTGGATCACTGCGTTCCCTTCGGCACCGCTTCCGCTAGCAGCAACGCGGGTATGGTTGCAAACGCAGCATTGGACATTTGGTCCTTTCGGGGTATTCATCCAGTCCTCAAATATGAAGACAACATCGATGCCTTTCAACAACCAATTTCTTGTTCCAGCGGTCCTGATGGGGCACGCTCCTTTACATATGCATATGACAAGGCCTCGATGATGGAGAAGATTGTCGACCTTCGAATACCGTGGCATCCCACGAAAGGTGATCCTTATTTTGTTCCTATTACTACCTTTATCGGCTTCCTTTGGGATATCCCAAACAAGCTGGTTTCCCTCCCGGACCACAAACGAGTGAAATATCTCAATCGCGTCCGTAGCTTTATTGACACCTATGAACGTAATCGTTGTATGTTGGAAGTGGTAGAACGTATTCATGGCACTTTATGTCATTGCGCTTTTGTCTACCACAACGGCCGGAGTAGGCTTCCCTCTCTTTCAAACTTTGCGGCAACCTTTAGAGGTGACCGATATATCTCTCGCTACCCCTCACGCGCTGTCATTAACGACTTACGTTGGTGGTACACTATCCTCCAAGACCCAGATTTTTCGAGGAAGCTTATTCCAAAAGCTCCGCCAGTCGACCATTCTTTATTTGTTGATGCATCGACATCGTGGGGTATAGGAGTGGTTATTGGTGACCGCTGGGCTCATTACCGTCTTTGCGATGACTGGAAGATCCCTGGTCGGGACATATGCTGGCTCGAGACGGTCGCAGTCGAGATCCTTATTCTTTGGCTCGAAGAACTTGGTTTTCGAGACCAACATATCCTTATCCATTCCGATAACCAAGGTACTATTGGGGTTTTCAGGAAAGGCCGAAGCCCCAACTACTGGATTAACATGTCCATACGACGTACCTTTGTTATTTTTAATTCACTTTCAATGTCTCCGACTTTTGAATATGTTGAGTCGGCAGACAACCCAGCGGACCCTCTTTCGCGCGGAGAGTCGGGTCTCCCAATCCATAAACTTCCGAGTTCCTTACAGTTGCCTGTAGAACTCAATGAAATTATTTCCTATGCCTAGGTGGGTATTACTGTATATTTGACTATCTATTTGCCCTAACTGCTCATAGTCTTTTTGGTATCAAAAGATGGAGGAGCTCCAAGGTTCCGCGCCCCTCGTCTCCTAAGAACGATTCTCCTCTACAAGCTAGAGGAAATGCACCTTTCTCGCTACAACGATTCCCTAGGTTTTCAGTTTCTCCCGGTGCACCACCTACACCAGTTCCTCTACCTCGTCCTCCATCCCCTCCCCTTACTACATCTGCCTCAACTTCATATCATATCCCTTCCTCGCATTTGGCTTCCCGATGTCCACAGGAAGAAAATTCTATTGCAACATCTTCTCTTCGTCCCCCCGTGCGAGCGAAACACAGGTTACAAGACTGGGGAGTCTCCCTGGTCTATTCGTAATCAAAATGCTCGCAACTCTGCTTTACCTGTCGAAGTTGTGGCACTGGCCGAATCAGCTATTATCAATTCTACTGTCGACGACACCAAAGAGACGTATGCAGCTGGTCTTTTACGCTTTCACCAATACTGTGACCACTTTCAAATTTCTGAAGATTTAAGGATGCCGGCAGACAAGACACTTGTAGCAGGCTTTATCGGGTTTTATATGGGGAAAGTCTCTGGTTCTACTGTTAATAACTGGTTATCAGGACTCAAACTTTGGCATGATCTGAAGGGAGCCCCTTGGTGTAGTGACGAGCGTTGGATTCAGATGGCGCGTCGTTCAGCACACAAGGAAGGGGCACACCTGAAACGTCCCCTACGTTCTCCTGTTACCTATCGCCATCTTCTTATCCTTAGACACTACCTCGACTTCTCTATCCCGTTCCACTGTGCAGTTTGGGCCGTCGCCGTTATCACCTTCTTCGCTTGTAGACGGCTCGGCGAGTTGACAATTCCATCGCATTCAAAGTTTGATATAAAATTTCATGCATTGAGAGCTACAAAGTATGCTATTCCTATTTTCACTCATTACTCTTTCTCAAACCATTATTCATAGGTTCAAAATATGGACAGAGGATGGTGTAACCTGTATGAGCTTCTGGATCCCTTGGACCAAGTCCACCAGGGAATTGGGTACAGTTGTCACCTTTGTTGCTCGTTACCATCTCGACCCAGAGATTTGTCCAGTACAGGCGGTCAAGACTCATCTCGAAGCTAATGACAAAGTTCCCGATCATTTTTCCCTTTTCGCTTACATTGATAAAGACGGCAAACCAAGACATATGGTCAAGAACAATTTCCTCCAGCTTTGTTTCAATATCTGGGAGAAGGAACAAATGCGGGATGTCCTGGGCCATAGTTTCCGCATTGGTGGTGCAGTTTTCTTGTTGCTTGCTGGAGTTCCACCTGAGATGGTTGCGAAGATTGGAGGTTGGACCTAGTGTTGCCGAGACTCGGCTATGACTCACTTTGGCTCGACTCCGGTCGACTCCGGCTCCAAATCTGGTGACTCCACTCCGGAGTCGACTCGAGTCAGTTAAGTCAGCCGAGTCGCCTATGTATTTGATTTATTGATATGTGAATATATTATTGAATAGAATTTAATACTTCCAAACTGAGTAACTATTACCAAAACGGGTAATTCAGATGTGTACTACATCTCAATTACCAAAAAAGGGTGATTTATTCAACTGATGACTCAATTTCGCTCAAGTGACATAAAGTTGCCAAAAGTCACGAGTCATTAGTCCGACTCGGCTCGACTAAAAATCGACTCGACTCGTCGACTAGCCGGAGTCGAGTCGAGTCACGCGCAACACTAGTTGGACCTCTCTTGCCTTTTTAGTGTATTGGAGAAGGATTGATGAGATTGCCACGAAAGGTATTGTCAATGCCTTTCAAAAGGCCGAGTTAGAAAAGGTTAGGACTATTTTGGACAATTTTAGAAAACAAAACGGACTTTCTCTTTCGTTGGTCAATAATGCTGCTGCAGGACTTTCTTTCTCTCTAGAATAATTCTATTTATGTTAGTAGACCTTACATATACACGGGTTTGTAATATACTTTCATAAAATTGTAAAATTGCCCTCGCTCATCTCGATTTGGGGTGCCAGTCTCTGGGCTGGTACCTGTTCCTGGGTTGCGAGCTTCGCTCGGTTTGGGTTGGCCTGGAACTAGTTACCAGCCTCTTTCCCTTTGGCCACCCAGATGCTCAGGTCTCGTCCCGAATGGGCGTAGATGCCAATTTCCCTTCCAGAGACGTGTCTTGCAATCGCGACGCGTCGTCGGGTGCTCACGTAGAAAGTCACGTGATCTCCAAGGCATCTTCGCAAAGACCTCGGGCCGAGCCCTCAGACACAACCCAAAAAATCTACCTCACTCATCTGTGTTAAGTATCAAACATATATTCATTTGATACTTAACACGATATCTTCCACTGACAGCTCAGCTTATCACCATTCTGAGCTTTCTCGGATCCATTCCGAGCACCTGGTCCGACGGCCGACGGTATGCAGACCAAAAAGAGGTTGCAGCCGCTCAAGCTTACGAGAAAAATGATTGATCAGCTGTATTCCGAATTTCCAGTGAACGCATGCGTATGTACGTATCTAGCAAACAGAACTCAAGAATACGTAAAGGAAAGTTCAACGCTAATGTCCATTGACTCTCAAGTAAGTACTAAGGTAGTTCATTGCGAACCTGAAGGCCGAATTGCCTGTTGGAAAGGCACCCTCTGAATCTTTCCTGCCATGTCAAACAGCCAGTTCATCGAGGTACTATCTCCCTGTTAATCAAAAAAGTAAAGTAAAGAAAAAAATTGCTTCAGAAAGCGAACCGCAGATCTCTTAAACGTAGTAGACACTCACAATCATATCATACGGGAATCCGAGATCGAATGGGGGACCTTCGCTTTCGATGTACTTGACTTGTTCGGGAGTAAGGCTGATATTCAACGCTTCGAGGTTTTCTTTCAAACTCTCTACAGAACGAGTTCCGATGATGGGGAAGACGTATGGGGTTTTTTGCATGACGTAGGCGATAGCGACTGTCAGTGCAATTTGGCATAGTGAGTAAAGTTTTTGCGACTATGAGTAATGGAATAGGACAATCTTAGACCTACCTGCCCGGATATTCTTCGTCCCGACCTCTCCAGCCACTTTCTCGAGCGCAAGACAGAGTTTCTTCTCAGGTTCGGTGCGTTTCCAATCTTCTCCGAAAACGGACCTTCCTTTTTCATTCGCCTTTTCTCTTTGTTTTTCTTCTTCGTCTGTACGGAGTCGGCCTCCGCCGACGACGCCAAAGGGTGCTAAGGCCATGCCTATGTACGTAGAGTTCAATGTCCAAGATATAGGTTAGCGTCCTGTATACAGTATTTATCCTAGGATGGACTGGTGGTACTTACCATTAAGACGAGCCATGGGAATAATGTCGCGTTCGAATGAGCGATCGAGGATGCTCCATTTGCCCTGGTAGATTGAGAAAGGAGTCTTGCCCATACAATCCGCGTATTGGTTTGCTTGAGCGACGACCCAAGCTGGGGTGTCAGAGATACCCTGAGTAGATAAAAAATTTTAAATGTTTGAGCATTGATTTCGAGGTGGTGCCAGGATAATTCTAGAACTTTTTTCAAAGACACCATGAGTTAGGGCTCACCAAATAAAGGACTTTGCCCGAAACGACCAAGTTATGCAATCCATCCATAACTTCCTTGATCGACGTGTCCCAGTCCCAAAAATGGACATAATAAATGTCGACGTAGCTCGTACGAAGTTTTTTCAAGCTGTTCTCGAGACTGACAGTCATATTTTTAAAGTTGTTCCCGAAATAAGCGATTTTTTGTTTGACGCTTGGATCCGCTTGTTTGTATACGCCAGTGAACTGTCATCATTGAAGTCGACACGATGGGAAAGTGTGGTTTGGGACTCAGATGATGGTCGAAGAAGGAAAGTGTTTAGGTACATACCTTAGTAGCTACAGTGATCTGATCGCGAACTCCTCGAGTCTCCAACCACTCTCCGATGATCTTCTCCGATTCTTCGAATTGGCTTCGGACAGCGAAATGCAAGTCAAAATGAGTAAAAAAATTTCCGCAACCAACGAGAAAAGAAGAAAACGTATCTATCCCGAGTCGGGTAACTCACTAATTGCAAGCCGTATCGATGAAATTCCCTCCCATCTCATAAAACGAATCCAGCAGCTTGAGACTGTCTTCTTTGCTCACAGAAGGCACATATCCCGACCATTTGTCTCCCACAGTCGCTCCTCCGAAACAAAAGGGCGACACGCGAAGGGATGCACGAGGAGAGAGCACTCGGTAGATACCCAAGTTAGTTGGTGGTGGATCTGCGGATTGGAAAGGGTGGTATTTTCTCTCATCGGAGGTCATGATTTGAGGCTGTATGGATTGGATGGTCGAAGTTCAGTGAGTGAGGGGGTGTTCAAGAAGTCTCAAGACTTATCGATGGGAGGGCTCACCACAGGAAAGAGAGGCTTTATATACCTACCTGAGTATCGATGCATATCACGATGGAACTAAGTCCGTGGCTTATGCATACTGGTGAGAGAAACTTTGATACAGATCAAGAAAAATATGCAATTCTTGATTGTGTTTGCAAGAAAGAGTTGGTAAAACTCCTATCCTCGAGCCACCGACTGAGTGTCGAACTACAACGCCATACAGACCATCGCTATAGGCTGCCATGGCAATGAAAATGGCACGTAAATTGGTATCATTGTTTGCTCTCTTGTAAAACATCTCGTGTCCCCCTGTTCTGTCGCGCGACTCGGACGTTGGTCTGATATCTAAACGACAAGGATAGTCGGACACCCACGGCGCACCTTGATGCTGGTGCTGTTGCGTGGACCCCCGGCTGTATCTTGATGGATCCTTGAGCCGGTTAATCCTAATCCTAAACCTATTCAAAAGCGGAAACTCTTGGGATAATTCTGTTTAGTAAATCACTCATAACTTGCCAAGATATCTTCGCCACCGGGTAGTCTCCGGTAGGCAGACTGTCGAATACATGACGATCCCACATAGGATGTATGTATAAAGAGAATCCTCGAGTCCTGTGAGCACTCTTCGGGAAGAGTTAATCTGGTTTGACGTTGAACATGGTTGAAGCTTAAGCAATTTGTAATGGCTGAAGGTCACGGTGGTCCGTACAGCACACAATGTTTTAAACTACTTAACTTTTGCAGATATTCGACTTTAGAACGGAGTTTGAACGAGGCATGAGCAATAACACGGCCCCAACAGTGTCACTTTCACCGCTTCACCTTGATCAGCTGTGCAACCAACGTTCAGACGTTCAGACATTCAAATTGACACCTATGTGGTCTCGCGTTACTCAAACTGATACCTGGATCGCTTAATTTGATACAGACAAACGTACTCTATATATCTCACCAAAACTCCTCAAGCCTATGCCCAGTATAGTAGAGTTTCTGATTTATATTCTTATTATGCTGAATCACTCGGACTTTTTTGACGTCTTCTAAACACCACTCTGATTTCTCTCGGATCCATCCCGAGCACCCCTCCGACGGCCGACGGTATACAGACCAAAAAGAGGTTGCAGCCGCTCAAGTTCACGAGAAAATGATTGATCAGCTCTCTCGGATATATTCCGAATTTCCAGTGAACGCACACATATATACGTATCTAGCAAACAGAACTCAAGAGTACGTAAAGGAAAAGTTCAACGCCAGTGTCCATTGATTCTCAAGTACCAAGTTAATTCATTGCGAACCTGAAGGACGAATCGCCTGTTGGAACGGCACCCTCTGAATCTTTCCCGCCATGTCAAACATCCAGTTCATCGTGGTACCATCTCCCTGTTAATCCGAGCCAAAAACACCAGAGAAGCAAAAGCAAACAAAAAAAAATACTTCAGAAAACGAACCCACACATTTCTTAAACGTAGCAGACACTCACAACCATATCATGGGGGAAGCCAAGATCGAATGAAGGACCTTCACCCTCGATGTACTTGACTTGTTCGGGAGTAAGGCTGATATTCAACGCTTCGAGGTTTTCTTTCAAACTCTCTGCAGAACGAGTTCCGATGATGGGGAAGACGTATGGGGTTTTTTGCATGACGTAGGCGATAGCGACTGCCAGTGCAATTTGGCATAGTAAGTAAGAGTTTTCGTGAATATGATAGAATAGGATGGTGACAATCATAGACATTACCTGCCCTGATATTCTTCGTCCCGACCTCTCCAGCTACTTTCTCGAGCGCAAGACAGAGTTTCTTCTCTGGTTCGGTACGTTTCCAATCTTCTCCGAAAAGGGACCTTCCTTTGTTGTTTGCTTTTTCTCTTTGTTCCTCTTCTTCGTCCGTACGGAGTCGACCTCCACCGATGACACCCCAGGGTGCTAGGGCCATACCTATACACGCGGTTTAAATTCGGTGTTGGTATGTGTTAACATTGATATATAGTATCATGGATGTGACCTAGGACAGTTATGGAAAGAATTTGTACTTACCGTTGAGACGAGCCATAGGAATGATGTCGCGTTCGAATGAGCGATCAAGAATACTCCATTTACCTTGGTAGATAGAGAAAGGAGTCTTGCCCATACATTCTGCGTACTGGTTTGCTTGAGCGACAATCCAGGCTGGGGTGTCAGAGATGCCCTGAGTAAATCAGTTTTATTTTAACATTTTTAGCATTGATTTCGAGTTGTGCAAGGGTAATTCAAAGGTACTAGCGAGTAGCGTTAGCTGGGACTCACCAAATAAAGGACTTTGCCAGAAACAACTAGGTTATGCAATCCGTCCATGACTTCCTTGATCGATGTGTCCCAGTCCCAAGCATGGACGTAATAAATGTCGACATAGCTCGTACGAAGTTTCTTCAGACTGTTCTCGAGACAGACGGTCATGTTCTTGAGGTTGTTCCCAAAATAGGCGATTTTTTGCTTGATACTTGGGTCCGAGTTTTTGTATTCGCCAGTGAACTGTTATCAATCAGGTGTATTTTGGAGCTAAGATAATGGAAGGTCGAGGAAGATTGAAAGATATGTACCTTGGTAGCTACAACAATCTGATCACGAACCCCTCGAGTCTCCATCCATTCTCCGATGATCTTCTCCGAATCTTCGAATTGGCTTCGAAGCGAGAGATACAAGTCCAAAATGAGTAAAGATTTCCCTCGACCAATGAAAAAAAAACCAAGGGTTACTCACTAACCACAAGCCGTATCGATGAAATTCCCTCCCATCTCATAAAACAAATCTAGCAGCTTTAAACTGTCTTCTTGGCTCACGGAAGGCATGTATCCAGACCATTTGTCTCCCAGAGTCATTCCTCCCAGGCAAATAGGCGACACGCGAAGGGCTGCACGAGGAGAGAGCACTCGGTAGATACCCAAGTTGGTGGGTGGAGGATCTGCAGGTCCGAAGGGGTGGTACGTTTTTTCGTTCGAGGTCATGATACAAAGTTAAGTTATTGCTATGGATTGGATTGGAGGATTGAAGTTCAGCTTGTGGTGGGTGTTATCGATGAGAATTCGTAGTGAAAACTGAAGAGAAGCCTTATATACACGAGCATCGATATACATTATGGAGAACCAGCCCTTTGCTTCTTTCTAAGTGAGAGAAGCTCTGATGCAGAACAGCTCCGATCAATCCTGGATAAGACTAATGTGGGCGGTGTCAGATAGTATTCTCTATTGACACGCCCACACCTTGTGACCATCTGTAGAAAAAGGCCCGATGACTCCGCGTGCAAGAACGACTCGGGACGCTGTAAGGAACACTCAGCGTCAGGTATACTGAATCAAAAATCCAGTACTATATGAGATATCGACTCAGTATTTCTGGTAGTGCTGCTTGCGATGATATCCCGACGAGTTGGACAGATCTAGAAGTGAAAATTCTTGATCAAGAGTTGGTAATCCTGCTTAGGATAACTTCCCAGGAAGCTTCCGATACCGGGCGAGCGTTTTTGAGAAGAACTAATCAGCGCTCAGCTGTTTGACGTTGAGCATACTATGAGTAGTGGTTACGGGTGTGCCGGCGGTATCGGTGACAAATTGTCACAAACGTTCCAGACTAGCTTTTTCAAGTTTTCGGCTTTAGACTTTAGAATGGAATTTGAACATTCCACGGCCCGGACAATGCGAGTCAAATTACGAGCACACTCAGATCTCAGTACTGCACCTTTACCCATGTGTTGGTCCATAGAATTTAATGGCTGAAGCAAAGATCGATGGTAGGGGTCATAGTGGTGCCGGCGTTATCAGTCAACGTTTTAGACTAACTCTTTGCAAATTTCGGCTCTAACAGAATGGAGGAGGAACGCTGAGGAACGAGGCACGAGCGATCTCACGACCCGAACAGTGGAGGCCCGGATATTTGCAAACACAAGTCGCTTTCACCGCACCACTTCACCATGCCACCAACGTTACAGATGTTCAAATTCCAGTTGCCATTTACATCTATATCCACTTTTTACACGTTATTACCTTGCAAGTTTCAAACCCTACCTCAAGTTCCGGCTCCACAACCATGACGGTCCCTGCATGTCTCTCCCCGTTTTTTTGGAAAATTTTCTCGAGTCAAAAAAGCGATCGTTTCATGTCGTCGTCGAACATCGACGTCTCAAACTCCCGAGCTTCCGGGTCTATACCTGTCTCTACCTGTTATAGTGGTGTATAATCGAACCCACAGAATCCTCCACGGACGTCGAGGGAATCGAGGGAGTCAAAAACACGTTGAAACTTGGAATTCGAAATGGATCCGGAAGCATAATACGTTAGTTCCTGGATTAAAAACTTGCCTGATCTACGGCGGGTGTAACTATCCATTTAATGACGTTCGAAGAAGCTCTAGGCCCCTCATAAATACTTTCACTACTTAAGCTTAAGCTTGTTGTGGCGAGGGGTCAAAGACCTCCTCTCTGTACTCTCCTTTAATTGTCGTTCCCTATAGCTGCCTTGGACCTGAGCACGGTCACGGTTCTTTGATCTCCCTCTCTCCCTCTCCCTCTCTCCCTCGCTAGACGAGTAGTCCACAATTAGGATTCCGTCGACGGTTCGCTCAGCCTTCAACACTCTATCACTTCCTGCTAGCTAAAGACATTTATCTTGCTCGGTCTATTCAGAAACACCCCTAAAAAACCTCATACCCAACGCCCCGCACGGGATCCGGATTCAGGATCCGAGGCTATAACATTTCGGAATAGTTTTGGGCTAATGTAATCAATCATGGCTCTCTTCCCAAATCCCTACACTCTTAGTCTATCCAGTGTCTTGACATCGTCCTTGATGTTTTCTCTCGTCATTCTCCTGGTTATTCTTATAGTGATGACGACGCTCCTATTTATTCTCCTTGCGTGTGCGGTGTTTACCTTTCGGTTACATGTCGCTCGGGGGGATGGGGCTGCTCAGGGTGACTCGAACGGGGCTAGGGAATGGAAGCGTTCTGAAGGGATGGGAAGACAGGAGGATTGGAGGGAAGGGTACGTGGTAAGGAAGAGAGGAAGAGAGGTGAGCCGTTTGACACCTTCCATTGCTCTTTTCCGAGAATTCCAGAAGGACTGAAAATTTAGATCCAGCACAACTTGGCACAGGAAGTCCTAAGATTACGAAGACAACTCCGAGTGCAGACGGAGAGAATGGACAACTTGGTGGTTGAGGCTCACCGACAGCTGGATACGATTCGTACGTTCGTCCAAACTTGATTTCTTTTCTATATCAATCTCAATTGATCATGGTTGGTAGGAAATGACCTTCAACAAGTCTCCGCTTGTAAATGTCAACGTCACAAGCCAGAAAGGCTCAATACGAGCATTGGGATTGCGCCGAATTCTGTCAAAGCCAAGAGGAGTTGTCATTCTAGAAGTTCCGGGTCTGAGGACTTGGTTGAATCTGGGGAGACGTTGGAAGGTTCGGGTACAGGTCACGGTGAAGTGAATTATGAGATAGTGTCTCCAAACGGGGTCTATGATGTTCGTCTTTCTCATTTCCTCTGCTAGTTCGTCCCAACTCACCTTGAACCTTCGGCTCCTTTTCTTGCTTAGTTCCAACTGATATGAATTATACAACGAAAAATCAAGAGAAATTTATTTCGAAAGCACATCTAATTTGGACATTTCGAACTCTACCTACTAATCCTATCTATCCTACCTATATTAATCCGTGATAATACACGGGTTTACATACATACATAGAGCATTGCTATTACTGCTATTACTGTTTTTCCTACACACGCACAGCACACACACACACACGAGTAGTCAAATTAAATGCCCCAAGAATAGAAAATTTGTATACACGATTCATAAAAGATCTCTCTTTCGCAATCTGTTAGGGGCGAAAATGAGTGTACATAAGAGAAGTTTTCATTTGTTCGGGAAATGAATAAGGATTAGGGCTCGATGTCAAAGAACTTGAAGATCATCGCGAAGACGCTAGTCTAGCGTTCATTTTACCGGGCAGGTCCTTATGGACCACGAGGGAAATGAAACCTACAGCCAACGTTAAACTTCAACTTAAAGGTAAAGCGTAAGAAATGCTGACTGGGAGTCGGACGCGTCGCATGATGTAGGCGTCACCTGATCAATGACATCACCCTTAATAATGCCCATCGATATCTGTTGCGACCATTGCGTCTCTTCCCTTCTTGATATCAAACTATCACCATGGCCCACTCTCTTCCTCCTCTCGACTACCCCTACAATGCTCTCGAGCCATACATCTCGGGCGAGATTATGACTCTCCACCACACCAAACACCACCAGACCTATGTCAACGGTCTCAATGCTGCCGAGTCCGCCTACGCCTCTGCAGCCTCTCCCAAACAACACATTGCTCTTCAGGCTGCTCTCAAGTTCAACGGAGGAGGTAAGGAAACGTTTATCAATGCGTTTATTTATACATACTGACTGCGATCAAGGACACATCAACCACTCTTTGTTCTGGAAGAACCTCACTCCATCTCCTGAGAAGGGAGGCAACGGTGGTGTCTTGAAGGACGGTGCTCTCAAAAAGGCCATCGATTCTACTTTTGGAAGCGTGGACAACTTGAAGAAGGAGTTCAATGCTACCACTGCTGCTATCCAAGGATCTGGCTGGGGATGGCTCGTGAGTCTCTTCATGAATAAGCTTTGCTCATCTCTATTCTACGCTGGTCCACATCCGGACCAGTGTTTTAAATCTTATCTTTGGTATACCAACTACTGATCGTGCGGCCGTTGCGATTCTAGGGTGTTAACCCCTCCAGCAAGCGTCTTGAAATCGTCACCACCGCCAACCAGGACCCTCTCCTCACCCATGTCCCCATCATCGGTGTTGACATCTGGGAGCATGCTTTCTACCTCCAATACAAGAATGTCAAGGCCGACGTGCGTCGTCTTTCATTTTCTCGTTCTTTGTCACAACGTCGCTGATTATTTGATTCCCGTTTATCAGTACCTCACCGCCATTTGGTCCGTCATCAACTTTGACGAGGCTGAGAAGCGTTTCGCTGAGGCAACTGCCTGAATATATGGCAGCAATGAAGAAAAGGATAAGCTAAAGGCAAAATATTGATCATGTATCATTAAATATTTGTGTACTTTTCGGAACGATTTGAGTTGCTTTGAGTTGCTTCTTGCTCTATGGATGTTTTTCGCCCAATGGAGGAACGAACTTCGAAGCCATTCGACGTGAGAATTGCGAGATTTTGCAAGGGTATTGTGTATGTGCGGTGATAAGCACGGGCTTGGAGTGAGGTTGTAGATAGGACGGTCCCGACGGAGAGTCGAGCCCATAGAACTTTGAGCGGAGATTTCGGATTTTAGGCTAAGTTTAGTCAGCCTTGTCCTTCTCCACTTTCAGCTTCATGTTCGTCTGGTTGTAGTGTGCCATTCTTTTAGTTGCTTAATGAATACCTTCTTCCGACTGTATCCCGAAAGCAGGAGAGATCATTTCTGATCCTATCGGGGCATACATGCCTATAAGATCTCAACCCCAAGAAGACTCTCACACTCCTCCCGTCATGGCTATTGGACGGGTGTTGTCATCGTCAAGTACTAGAGAATTTATGCACATCTTTGACATGCTCAAAAGGTCCATTGTTGATGTTAACTGAGCCAGATTGAAGAGAACGACGAGTGTTCAATGCCAAAGTTAAAGGCAGGAATTCGAAGGGGTAACAAACATAGATTTTGCTGATTATGGAGAAACAAATCATATTTTTCATTATATAAATCGCAAACTGAATTAAACATCAAGAGATTAACTTGATCTCGAAGACGTTACCTCTGTGCTCAACAGATACATTAAAGGTACTGAGACCCTCTTTGCGCTCTTTCTGGTGTAGGTTCGATGGCGTAGTTGGTTATCGCATCTGTCTAACATAAGAGTTTAAGACTCCATCATGATCAGTTACACAGAAGGTCCCCGGTTCGAGCCCGGGTCGAATCACTAGTTGGCCACAGCCTCCGCTTTTTCTCCCTTTCACATCGTTTCAGATTTTAATCCCGGGGGAGGGGGGTGGAGTACATAAGTATAGGTTTTGGACGTTTGAGTTTTGTGTGAACATTATTATGTGTTCATGTCACATGTTACGATAGCTGCTTGGAAATGGACTCTTTAGTGGTAGTTCGGGATTTGTTTTTGATCGCTAACGGTACATCTGTGCGTGATACTTGCCCAGGAATATTTACCTGTTTTGATATCTACATTGATGAAGGGTCAAGTAAGAGAAGTATGTACTGCTTTCTGCCACGCTCTTCTTGTTTAGACGTAAGTAAAGTCAGTATATGTAAACATTACTTACGACTCAGTGAGACTTGAGTAAAGCTATTACCTATTGTAGGGGTATAAATCTTTGGGAATTTTCTTAGTTCCAATCCATCACGTCCTTGGAGCGCTCATTCCGTCCAAGTTCATATCGAAGTTACCGCCCATATCACCCAATAGCTTTCTCAAAGAAAAAATATATTACAGTACTGTAAGTGGACAGAGGATACTGTAGAGTATTTACCTACTAACTAACGAGATCTTGAGGTATACTTTGTAAACTTTGACGAGGCTGAGAAGCGTTTTGCTGAGGCAACTGCCTGAATATATGGTATGAAGAAAAGGATAAGCTTAGGCTAAAGCAGAATCTTGATGATTGATGATTGATCATGCATCATTACAGGGACCAGGATTGTGGTCATAGACACCTGAGTCTGCCAGATGGGGTCTTAGGGGTTGATCATACCAATCCAGCATCTTGGAAAGGAGATGTAATTGTAGGTCATCATGTGGATCTGTAGAAATTTTGGGCTGATGGTTGAGAGGAGGCAATGAAAATTTTCCATGAGTACCATGGAGCTACTCCTGGTATAAATATTGACTTTGATTTTGAGGGTGAGAGTTTTGCATGGAACTACTCATGGTGCAGATGTTGACTTTGACTTTGAAGATCTTTTTCAGGATGTTGAAAAGTTTGATCTTCTCCGGCCATCTGGCAACTATGTTTGTATTAGAGAGGCTTCAAATTTTGAAGATGACAAAAGATCTGAAGGGGAGAGTAATCTTGCACAACCACACATTTCCCACAATATCTCTTTGTCCAGCACTCTTCCATTGCCAGTTTATTCATCTTCGCTTTCTGAAACTCACATCCAATCCACAGTTTCTGCTGCAGATGACTCAGATATCAGTATGCGATCAAAATCAGATTAATTTGAGGACTCAGAGTCAGACACAGGTGACTCTGAGTCTGAAGATATACAGAAGCGAACCCCTTAGCAAAAAATGACCCATAAGCTCAAAAAAATAATATTCCCAGACTCTACCAAGATCTGTCAATACAGAACCAGAATATGTATAGCATAGGTCCTAAATATAAATTTTCAAAGGCTGGTATCATCAATATAGCTCAGAATCATAAAATTACCATTTCTGCACAAGAAGTGGTACAAAACTACATCATAAGCACTGTGGTAATTACCTTGATTCTCCTTTGCTATTCTTGTGTATGTAGGTTTTTTAAGGTCTCTGAGCTCAAAAATGACCACCTCAAAACACCAAAATGTACAGCTGGCCGTGAAGAGCATTTTTTGCTTATGGGTTTTTTGCTCATTTACAGACAAATGCAGGCTCAAACACAAACCAAATTGCATAATTATTTTCTTTGACTGAAAGAGCTCATTGTTAAAAACAAGATCAAAAAAAGAGTTTTGTAATAAATATTAAAATTTAGGCCGGAAAAACAAAATTTATAGAAAATATTTCGCTTATGGGTTCGCTTCTGTATCATATAATTGCAGGAGCTAGACTTGATGAGCTGGTAGCTCATGAGGAGCAAAATCAGGAGGCCCCAGCCCAACAAACCTCTCCTAAATTTAACATGACAGTTGTCAATCCAACTGATGGGAAGAAATATCTGAAACATTCAGTAGTAGCAACTCTTCTCCACACAAATTGTGGTTGCAAGGCTACTCTTCATCCCTTGAGAGTCCAAGGTGTTGCCATTGATGATCTTTTAAAGAGACAACAAGACTAGGACAGCTATTCCTGAATCCTTAGATTGTTCCAACTTGGGAAACACTGATTTGATGGCAGCCGATGCCATGTTTCATGGGGATGATACACTGTTATCGTTTTGTATGGGTGTTAGGTCGCAGAGTTACGGGGTTTTTTCACCCAGAGTTGATTTACAAAGGAAGGCCCAGATCTCTGGAAGTCTAAGTGAAGAAGCGAATGCGCAGTCTGTCAATATTGCCTACTTACTTGTACTTATAACGAAGGAGCGTAAGATATCTTTCGTGAGGATTCCACAACTTGGAAGCAATTTAAGATATGAATCTTTTAGAACCCTGGGTTCTAAATTTGAAAAAATTAGAAATCCTTTAGAAAAAGAAAAAAGGGTAGACAGAATTGTAGATGAACGGCATACAACCTAACCTCTTCAGACTTGAAGAGACAATCTTGCCGTTGTTTTCTCCCTGATACACTTTTGAGAAAAATATTCGTTACTCTTCGATACAAACAGAATTTATACTGAGCATGCACTGGCAACCAAACCGAGTTTCAGTACAAGTACGTACCACCGCTCTAAGCGTTGATAATACTCCGAAACATAGGTGGACTGACCAAAACTATAAGCAAACGAAAACCGGAACCGGCAAATGCAAGCGATCCAAATCATCGATGAGAGTAACAAAAAAACATGAAAGAAAGAAAGGACGAATAGTGAAAAAGTGAGAGTCTAGTAGCATTTTATGGGAGCTATAGTGAATAAGGACTTGTCATCGACCACAGTATCTGATACTGCGAGAACAAAACGAAATTGGGCACGTCTGCTTGTTGCATTTTTCTATGATCGTGTCCTCTTTGACATACCATGAGCTGTGTCATCCGAGGTGAGGTGATGACTGGTGGCTCGTCGGTGTGAGAGGGGGGCGGCGGATAAAAATTTGTGAACGTGTAGATGCAAACACGGTCCGAGGAAGTAGAAGGACATCTTGGGATGGACGGGAAGAGAACTTGAGCTGAAATTTATATAAATGTCAAAGTTAAAGAGCGCATATAAGGTAGAACCTCACACATGATTGGACAAACATTAATTTCCCCTTAGATAAAACCTTTAATTCAAAGTTCTACTTAAGAACGGTTGACAATGAGAGAAGGATGCAAAGAAGTACTGGCGGACTCTATGCAGAGGTGTGGATATCCGCGTGATTGGTAGGGCTGCCCGCATCTATAAGATTAAGTAGTACTTATGCGATCCTACTCCATCCACTGGGACGCGAAGAATGGGCATTTCTGCGGAAAAATGAAATCTTTCTTCAAGTCTTCGTCTTTGCCCGTCCATAAAAGGTTCGTGGGGCCGGCGGTGTCAAATTGGCAACAAGAGCGGAGCTTGAACACAAAGGATCATTTGAAACCTTATTTTCCAAGAACTGAATTACTCGGTCACATGCATCTGGATGTTTTACTGTCGTCCTTGACTTGATCGGTACTACTGAAGACTTCAGATAAGCAAATATGGCTCATCCGGCTAGTTACATTGGGTTAGAGATACTTTCGATTACCTAGTAGCGTTGACTGGTGACTTAATTATCTATACAGATTTTTCAACAACTCACAGAATAATATTCTTAACAATGTTGAGGTTAATATTGTACAAGGAAATCAGAACGCTTGGGCACCAGGTGAGAAATTAAAGTATCTGTGAAATCACCACTTGTACTGACAATTTTTCATAATTTTGAATTTGTAAAGACATTGAGGATAAAATTCATAGATGGCTCAATGCTCCAAACCCCTCTGAGAACTTTGTCAAAGCATTGGATAAAATGACACCAGGCACTGGATCCTGGTTGATCAATGACCAAAGATTTATCAACTGGAAGAATTATGGTCCTCTTTTTTGGTTGCAAGGCAAAGGTAGGTGTCCAGTGGGCATGTACTGATCAATTATTCTAAATCTCAAAAAATTGCTCAGCTGGTTCTGGCAAGACATTCTTGTGGTAGGAATTCACTTGTATATGGATCTAAAAAAAAGCTTATTTGATTGTTTAGTACTAATGCCATCAAACATTTGCAAGATTATTCTCAACAAGTGTTCTACTACTATTTTGATACACTTGACCAAAGCAAATCCAAGGTCACCTACAAGGGTTTCATTGCAGCTCTTCTTTTCAACATAGGAAGACATGCTGACCAATTTATTCTGAAAAAACTATACCAGAAGCATGGTAATGGAACCATCAATATAACTACAGATGCTGTAGGAGCTGCAGTCTTGGAACTAGTTATTACTTCTCCAAACACTACTTACATCCTTTTGGATGCAATGGATGAGTGTGAGGAGCAGATGAAGGTCATCAACTTTATTGGAGAATTGCTGAAAAGTGGAAAAGTGTACATACTGGTGACATGTCGGGATCCAGTCTCAGAAACTCATTCCAATGTATTATCCTCTGCTAAAATTTGGAAGTTGTCACTAGATGAAGAAAAAAAAATGGATGACATGATTAAGCATATAGAAAATAGTATCGGCGATCATCTCCCTTGGTTAAGGAGCATGGAGGATAAGATCAGAGATAGCTTAATAAATGGAGCTGATGGCCAGTAAGTAATTTGTTTCTCTTTACTCATAATTTTGTACTGACACTTCGTAAAGGATACGTTAGGTTGATTGCCAGCTTACTGATTTGAAAAAGATTAGAAGCAAAAAAGCTGTCGAGAAAGCATTAAAGAATCTTCCAAGAAATTTGGCAGACATGTATTGGAAAGCATTGGCTGACATTCATGAATATCAACAAAATGAAGCCAGATGCATCTTGAAGTGGATACTATTCTCTTTCGAACCAGTAACTGTTGATATGGCCATGGAAATTCTGGCATTTGACAATGTGGATGAAGATATCTCCTATTTGGAAGAAAATAAATATGAGTTGGGAAATGAAATTGTGAAAATTGTTGGATCAACACTGATAACAGTGGTGGAAAATTATAATAGGTATTCTGGCAAAGGGAAAAAACAGCTGCAGTTGGCCCATCCATCTGTGAAAGAGTATCTTCTTGGACAGGTTATGATTGATTCAATTTTTATGTCAACAATGAACTAGCTCATGAATTCATTTACAAATGTTGTATCACATATCTGGTACATTGGGGAGAAAAGGTAAACCTAGCAGCAGATCTCTCTAATTATCCACTGGCAAACTATGCAGCAAGATATTGGCCATGGCATGCAGGTCTGTTGATGGAACTAGGTGATATGGAGAAGATTTTGAAATTACTTGACAGAGAAAAGAAACCATATCTAAATTTATTACGTATCCACAATCCTGATTACTCATGTAGTAATAAATATCTGAGGTTGGAAGCTACTCAACAACCATTGTACTATGCATGTATTATATCAACAGGAGAAAACCATCAAATATTGAATGGATGTAATGAAATCATAAAAGTTTTAGTGGAAAAAGATGCAGATGTGAATGCTCAAGGTGGAGCATATGGAAATGCACTTCAGGCTGCTTCACAAAATGGAAATGAAGCCATTGTGAGACTTTTGGTGGAAAAAGGAGCAGATGTGAAGGCTCAAGGTGGGAGACATGGAAATGCACTTCAGGCTGCTTCTCTTCATGGAAATGAAGCCATTGTGAAACTTTTGGTGGAAAATGGAGCAGATGTGAATGTTCAAGGTGGAGAATATGGAGATGCACTTCAGGCTGCTTCACTTTCTGGAAATGAAGCCATTGTGAAACTTTTGGTTGAAAAAGGAGCAGATGTGAATGCTCAAGGTGGCAAATATGGAAATGCACTTCAGGCTGCTTCAAAAAATGGAAGTGAAGCCATTGTGAAAATCTTGGTGGAAAATGGAGCAGATGTGAATGTTCAAGGTGGTTTATATGGAAATGCACTTCAGGCTGCTTCACAAAATGGAAATGAAGTCATTGTGAAACTTTTGGTGGGAAAAGGAGCAGATGTGAATGCTCAAGGTGGGAGATATGGAAATGCACTTCATGCTGCTTTACAAAAAGGAAGTGAAGCCATTGTGAGACTTTTGGTGAATAAAGGAGCAGATATGAATGCTCAGGATGGAAGATATAGAAATGCACTTCAGGCTGCTTCAGAAAATAGAAATGAATCCATTGTGAAAATTTTAGTGGAAAACAGAGCAGATGTAAACGCTCAAGGTGGGAGATATGGAAGTGCGCTTCAGGCTGCTTCACAAAATAGAAATGAAGCCATCGTGAAACTTTTGGTTGAAAAAGGAGCAGATGTGAATGCTCAAGGTGGCAAATACGGAAATGCACTTCAGGCTGCTTCACAAAATGGCAATGAAGCCATTGTGAAACTTTTGGTGGAAAATGGAGCAGATGTGAATGCTCAAGGTGGTTTTTATGGAAATGCACTTCAGGCTGCTTCAAAAAATAGAAATGAAGCCATTGTGAAACTTTTGGTGGAAAAGGGAGCAGATGTGAATGCTCAGGGTGGGAGATATGGAAATGCACTTCAGGCTGCTTCACAAAATAGAGATGAAGCCGTTGTGAAACTTTTGGTGGAAAATGGGGCAGATGTGAATGCCCAAGATGGGAGAAATGGAAATGCACTTCAGGCTGCTTCACAAAATGGAAATGAAGCCATTGTAAAAATTTTGGTGAAATCAGGAGCAGATGTGAATGCTAAATGTGTTTTCTATGGAAATGCACTTCAGGCTGCTTCACTTTATGGAAATGAAGCCATTGTAAAAATTTTGTTGGAAGCAGGAGCAGATGTGAATGCTAAAGGTGGTTTCCATGGAAATGCACTTCATGCTGCTTTACAAAATGATAATGAGGCCATTGTGAATGCTCAAAATGTGAATGCTCAAGGTGAGAGATATAGAAGTGCACTTCATGCTGCTTCACTGGCAGGAGTTGAAAACGAAGTGATTGAGCAACTTTTGGTTGATGCTCAAGTTGGAGAATATGGCAACGCACTTCAGACTGCTTCCCAAAATGGAAATAAAGCCATTGTGAAACTTTTGGTGGAAAATGGGGCAGATGTGAATGCTCAAGATGGGAGAAATGGAAATGCACTTCAGGCTGCTTCACAAAGAGGAAATGAAGCCATTGTGTCCCTTTTAGTGGAAAAAGGAGCAGATGTGAATGCTCGAGGTGGCAAATATGGAAATGCACTTCAGGCTGCTTCACAAAGAGGAAATGAAGCCATTGTGAAACTCTTGGTGGAAAATGGAGCAGATGTGAATGCTCAAGGTGGAGAATATGGAAATGCACTTCAGGCTGTTTCACGTTGTGGACATGAAGCCATTGTGAAACTCTTGGTGGACAAAGGAGCAGATGTGAATGCTCATGGTGGGAGATATGGAAATGCACTTCAGGCTGCTTCACTCATAAGAAATGAAGCTGTTGTGAAACTTTTGGTGGAAAATGGAGCAGATGTGAATGCTCAAGGTGGCTTTTATGTGAATGCACTTCAGGCTGCTTCACTTTATGGAAATGAAGCCATTGTGAAACTTTTGGTGGAAAATGGAGCAGATGTGAATGCTCAAGATGGTTTATATTCAAATGCACTTCAGGCTGCTTCATTTTATGGAAATGAAGCCATTGTGAAACTTTTGGTTGAAAAAGGAGCAGATGTCAATGCTCAAGGTGGGAGATATGGAAGCGCACTTTGGGCTGCTTCACTTTTTCAACATGAAGCCATTGTGGAACTTTTGATTGAAAAAGGAGCAGACATGAATGCTCAAAATTGGAGATATGGAAATTTACTCCAGGCTGCTTCAGAAAGAGGGAATGAAGCCATTGTGAAACTTTTGGTTGAAAAAGGAGCAGACGTGAATGCTCAAAATGGGAGTCACAGAAATGCACTTCAGGCTGCTTCAAGTTATGGAAATGAGGCCATTGTGACCATCTTGGTTGAGAATGGAGCAGATGTGAATGCTCAAGGTGGTTTCTATGGAAATGCACTTCAGGCTGCTTCACAAAATGGAAATGAAGTCATTGTGAAACTTTTAGTGGAAAAAGGAGCAGATGTAAATGCTCAAGGCGGGAGATATGGAAATGCACTTCAGGCTGCTTCACAAAATGGAAATGAAGCCATTGTGAAACTTTTGGTAGAAAAAGGAGCAGACTCTATGAATGCTCAAGGTGTAACATATCGAACTGCACTTCAGCCTGCTTCACAAAATGGACATGAAGCTGTTGTGAATTTTTTGATGGACAAAGGTGCAGACATGGATACTTAAGGTGAACAATATGACAAGAAAATGAGGTCATCTGTGGTGGAAAATACATGATTACATCAGTAAAAAAGAATTGGCTACCAAAACTGCCACTCAATATATTGGCTAACAGGTAGCTGTCACCTATGCTCCAATGACTATATAGCATTTCTAGCCTTTCATAGACCTAGTAGTGGCTTGGCAAAGCTCTGTAGAGTATGTAGTGCACATATTCTTTTATCACAGTTTGCACTTACATAAGTCAAAACTGACTGAAACTGACTGAAATGCCAATGTTGAAGCGAAAGCCAATAAGCACTTTGAGGAGACTTGTCTTTGTGAAAACTGACTGACATAGATGATCAACTTATCACTGGCAGTTACTCAGACTAATCAATTTGGCACTAATAAGTTGGCATCTTCCAACAGTTTACAGCCTCATGTGAAGCAATGGTCCACACCTTTTCATCAGTCTTAAATAATGAAAATCATGAAAGCACTTGGCAGGGGCATGGCCAGTACTACTCTCCAAGAATGCCAAGTCAGTACGCAAAAAACTTTGAAGTCAATTGAAACTCCATTTAATAGGTTTAGTCCCCGACACAGGTAGAAACTCAAAAGCCATGTCACAATGAAATCGTTGGCTATTGCATCTTGACCTCTTGCACCCACTTCCCCAGCTCCTTTGCTCCCCTTCTTCCATTGACACTGTGGCCAACTTAGATCTGTCATTACTGGAATTCCCTGCTCGCGAAAACTCAGCAAAGGCCTTTGCATATACTTATGCAACAAGGATCCATTTTGACTGGAGAATAACGGATGTGCGGAGGGTTGGTGTTTATACTAGCGCTCAAGTCATCGGTAAAGAGAATAGATTTCCAAGAGTTTGGGGGCACTTGACCATAGTAGTCTCAGCTCGAGTAATGTCGTTACCTTGAATTGACCCTGACCTTGTCACTCCAACGAGAGCAAGTGCTATAGCCTCCTCAACGAAGCATCAAATTAATCTCAAGGCAAATAGCATCCGAACAAGTCCAAGATATTGGGAGGCGTAAGACTCAAGATCTCACAACTTCGCCTTCCCACCCTTCCCATTTGCGACCCCCCACACCAACCTCGTATTCAATATCACCCTCTCCTCCGTCTTCCTCTGTATATCCTCATACTCCTTTAACACCTCCCCCAAACCTCCCGCTTCATCAACCCACCTCCTAAACGCCTCCAAATCAACCTCCTTCTCATCCTGATTCGTTTTCACAGACCAAACAGCATGCTCCAAAAGGGCCAATCCACACGAAACAATCGCGAGGAGATTCAAAATTGTTCGTGGGGCAAGGGTGTTTGATCGGCCAACCTCGAAGAAGGTCGGGAGCTTTTGAACGACGGCGGTTATTGTTTTCACCGAGGGTTGGATCTCTTTGATTGAGGAAGCAGAGTTGATGATTTCGAATGCCCACTGTGTGCGCGCAAAGTGTAATAAAAATATTAAGCTATTCAACCAAGGAGCTGTGGGGACTTAAAGGTGGGTGAGGAAGAACGTTACCTGGACGTATTGCTCCACTGTCTTGGAATCTCGAGATGCCCGCATAACATCCAAAGCGAGTACATTGACGGTACCTTCCCAAATCCTCTCAACAAGAACATCACGCAGAAGCCTATTACAGCGCAGCAAAAAAAAATTCGTCAACTCTCTCCCTCAAAATGGCAAGTCGAAGCGGTCTGTCCTTACCTTCCCATTCCAGTCTCCTCCATATACCCCAACCCACCCATCGCAGTCATCGTTTCTTCAATCGCAGTAGGCACTCTTTGCGCTCCAAACGCTTTCAACGCAGGCGTCATAAGCCTCAACCTCGCTTCTTCCTCCGGCGTGCAAACTCCACACTCCTGTTTACCAAGCAATGACACGATCGTAAACGTCCACTGTGCAAGTGCCCGATAAAGAAGGTTAATCTGTGCAAGGGTGGCTACATGCATCGGGATGTCCTTCAAAAGGGTTTCCCCGCGGTGAACTTTACGCACAGTAGCCAAAGAACGGGCGATAGATAGACAACGTTGTAAGCTGCCTACGCAATGAACGCCGGAATGAATTCGGGTGAGGTTGAGGAGTGGTACGATAGTCTTGATACCGCCATTAAGTGGGCCAATGAGCCACGCTCTAGTCTTGTCCAAAGAAAGTTCCGCTGTGGGTACACCCCAAGTGCCGATCTTGTTCTTCAATCGGTGAAGACGCACGCCGTTTGAGAGGGGTGTTGGAAAAGTTGGGACGCGGAGAGGGACGAGGAATAGACTCAGGCCACGGGATCCATCGGAGAGTTTGCCTGTTCGAGCTAGAGCTAGCGACATGTTGCCTTCGGCGGCACTTGAGAACCGTTTGAAACCGTTCAGTTCGTAAGCAGGTCCTAGATCGCCGGGCTGGTCGGGTACTTTGGTTGCGGTGGTTTCTGACTGGGATACATCGGATCCGCCTGGCCTCTTAAGAAGAGAAAAGAAAAGGAGTGATGAGTTGAAGAATAATGGCAAAGACTGGCAGTAGAGGATACCTCTGTCATCCACTGGCCGGAAAGGAGGGCACGTTCAGGGTCTGAGCTGTAGGTAAGTAACGAATGAGGATACATCATGTAAACAAATGTGTGTTGTTAAGCGATACCTGATCAATCGAGGGTGGAATTCAGCTTTCATCTTGTCCGTTCCAAAAAGCTCGATGACTGAAGAAAGCTGTTAGTAGTAATAAGGCCGTATAACCATGGGATTTAACCTTACCTCGAGCTGCGCCGTCGCTCATAGACAGGGGACAAAAGATCTGGAAAGCCGTTGAGTACACAACATAGTCATCACAAAATGAAAGAGGCTTACAACGTGGTAGTCCCCCGTCATCGTCATAGTCTTCGCAAATGAATAAACCCTGCTGTGTGGTCCATATCTGCGCTCATGCGGGATCTTGCAATACCCTTCCCGAATAGCCAAGTCCTCTAGCCTTCTCCACCCTTCGGACGTGTTCAATTGGTCGACACGGCGGCCCCATTGATTGTATTGCGCTAACGTAGCTTGTTGGACTAGTGGAGATAGTGGTCGAACGTCTATAGTTGATTATATTGAGACACCAGTTGGAATGGAAAGTGTAAACAGACGTACGATTGACCAAGTCGTGTCCGAGGCGTACTAGATCGGGCGTAACTTCCGTAAGGACCCTAAATATTCGTGAATGGCCTCAGTTCATCGTTTCCGTTACATTTCGCGAGTTACTCACTTCTCTGGTAGAAGCCGCTTCAGGAGAGATGGCAGTACTGGATCGTCAAGGTAAGGGTGGTCGTCTGGGTGAATGACCTGTCATAACTCCATACCTTGCCTTATGAGTCCGACTCATAAGGCAAGGTATGAGTTCGTTGAACGTTCTGCGCTTTGAGGGAGCAACAAGGCAGACATTACCTGCTGAAAGCCTTCCTCAACGCGCATTGTGGACAACCGAGGTGTGAAGATGAGTGTGAAAGATGGGCGACGTTTAGAATCAATCAATTACCTTTTATCTGTTCTTCCAACTTTTGGATGAGTTGAAAGACCGTTGGACACACAAGTTGCCGTGTTCGCTAGAACCGAAGTAGGAATTCAGCCCGATTAGTCAGCAGAAAGGACGCCCGGGCTTGACCCAGTTAGGCAGTCATCACCGGGACACTCTATCGCCATCATTTGTTTCACAGATTCACGAAACCATAAGAAGACAAGCCCTCGTAATGTTGCCAAATCATCGTACCCCCGCTTTCAACCATGACTATCTTCCACTCCAACTCTCAACCTCTACCACCGGTTCCCGATAGTTTGACAGTACCCCAGTTTATTTTGGACACGGAGGTGAAAACCACTGATCCCCGAGCACCAACAAAAATACCTTGCTTCATCGAAGAATTGACGGGTCGAAAAATCTACTTGGATGAGGTGTGTGAATCAAACAATTGTCTACAGCAGTTTCCAATGATCTGATCTTCGATTCCATATTCTGACAGCTGCGCTCAAAGACCGAATACTTTGCTCGTGGCATCAAAGCGAAGTGGAATATTGGTATGCTGAGTATCTTTGTGTCATTCGGTAGATATACATTTTCATTTTTCCCCCGCCCTGCAGGAGAGGGAAGTGTTGGTGAGCTTGTCACAGTTCTGGTCCGTCGATAAACCAGTAATTTATTCAATATACCACAGTCTCTATCTTCAGCCCAAACCACATAGGTCAGCTCTAATCTCTTGAGCAGGCTTGACGCACGAAATCCTGAAAACGATACACAGATTACCCTTTCTGCATATGGGGTGTTCATCGACTAGGCGGCATAGTCGCGTAAGTCGCATCAAAAAGCCGCGTTTTAAAGGACGAGGGGAAGGCTGACTTTTTGTGTTAACACAGTCCGATGAGCTTTGCTCTAGGGGCCAGCGAACTCGGTATACAATCAGAATCGCTTTCTCAAAAAAAAAGACCCTTACATTCTCTAATTTCCTCTACTACCCATTCAGTCCATCAACTCAAACTCGTAGAAACCAACGTGATAATATCCCATATCGAAGGTCTTCCAGTCGTCCTCAAAGCCGCTGCCTCCGTCGGAATCCTCCCATCTCAAATTCTAGTCCTCGGTGCCCCCAACCATCCACAATTCCCTTCAGTCGATGACATCCTACGAGCCGGAAAAATTGCGCCCGGATACGTAGAACAAAAAATGAATCCGGGCGAAGGCAAGACGAAAATAGCGTTTTTCAACTTTTCTTCCGGGACCACAGGGTTACCAAAGGTAATAGCATTGAATTATTGGATCGGCGCCCATCTCTCTAAGTTTCAGGTTTTATACTGACATCAATGGAGTTATTAGGCGGTCGCGATATCGCACTTCAACCTCATTTGCAATGTTTTGCAGTTCACCGCTCATAATCGTATCCATGAGGATTACGCACCTTGGGAGGAAAGGAGGTTTAGACCTGGAGATGTTTGTACTGGAGGTGAGCGAGCCATACAGTCTTTTTTTTTCCCTTGCATATGACTCACATCAAAAGCTAGTGGTCCCCTTTTTTCGTGAGTGGTGTTCGAATGTCAAAAAAAAACTTTGATTTGAAGCCCTGACAATTTTATTACCCAAGACATATACGGCCTAGTTGTCAATGTAGGTCGTCCAGATAAGGTTTCTTTCAAACGCTGCTAACGTTACTAATCTCAGATTCACTTGGTCATTTACTCCAAGGTTATTCGTGGGCTGTTCATCAGAAAGAAGCTCTCCTCTAAATTCACCACTGAAACCTTAGATGACTGCCGTCCTAGCTGAGAAATTCGACTTTGCGCAGATGGTCGACAGCATCAAACGTTACCAAATCACTCATTTATGGTATATTTCTTCCGCTTACAGTTACACATGTTTCTCAACATTCGACAATGTATAACGTAGGATTGCTCCACCCCAAGCTGTTCTTTTCTGTAAGGTGAAGAGAGAAAAATCAAAACTTTCAAAGGATTTTTGCTGATATGGAAGCCCTCTCTCTCTCTCTTTTTAGCATCCGGCGATGGCGAACGCGGACATATCCAGCATTCGATTTTGTATGGTCGCAGGGGCACCCGTTTCGTCAGAACTATCAGAACAGTTTGTTCAGGTTATGCCTAACATACATTTCGGTCAAGCATATGGTCAGTACTTATTTACGTTTTCTTCCGTTGTTTGTGGTATGTATTTGATGTCAAACTTTCTAATTAACAGGTATGACGGAGACGTGTGCTGCAGTCTCTATGGTGAGTTTTTATCCTTGGTCCAAATCAACGTTCGACACGACTTTAGCTAAATGCAACCGGGAGTGATTAGTTCCCGCTTGAACCGAGGGTTGGTACGATGGGAAGCGCGGGACAGTCAACGTTGGTTTCGGGGACTATTGGGAAGGTGGTCAAGTCGGATGGGAGTCTTGCGAAGGCTGGAGAGGCCGGTGAGCTTTGGGTTAAGGGAGGGCAGAATACGCTTGGGTATTATAAGAATGAGAAAGCGTAAGGTTTTTTTTTGCCCTCTTGTCAACAGTTATTGTGATTTTTACCGCGTGGCTAATTTTTATGTATTGGACTATAGAACAAAGGAAGATTTCATAGACGGGTAAATTGTTTCTTCTTTTTGTCGCCAAGCTCGCACCCACAAAAGTGAACTGAAAACCGATTTTTTTCTAGATGGGTGCGCACTGGAGATCACGTACTCTTTGAACCTAATGGGGATCTATTCATCGTGGATCGAATCAAGGTGGGCGCCCCCTCCTCTCAGCCCCTCGTATCGATTTCCTTTTTTCTTATGTACTATAATTGAAACCAGGAATTCCTAAAGGTCAAAGGTCTCCAAGTGGCCCCAGCAGAACTCGAAGGCCATCTCTTAGACCACCCCAACATCGCTGATGCCGCCATCATCGGTGTACCAGATGATTATGCAGGCGAATTACCCCGTGCATACGTTGCTCTCCATGCTGAACTTTCAGAGAAAGTTCAACGCGATAAACAGCTGGAAGCGAAAGTGAGGACATCGATTTTCAAAGTGAGAGAGCTTTTTTGCGGAGTTTTTTTTTTCTTTTCCTTTTTTCTTTAAACTGTTTTCTAAAATTTTGAATTTTTAGCATGTCGCGGATGCCAAAGCGAGATATAAGTGGCTTGAAGGCGGAATTGTGTTTGTTGATGCGGTTCCTAAGACTCCGAGCGGGAAGATCTTGAGAAGGATGTTTAGAGACCAGTTGGCCGCGGAGTCAAAGAAGGTCAAGGCTAATCTCTAGATTGTTTTTGTTGTCTTGTTCGAGCGTATGGGTACTTACACTCCCTTTTTCACGTTTGTTATAAATCGACGGTTTACCACCACCACCTCGTTGATTTGGTTTTACCTTGTGTCATGACTTCCCTCTATGTTTAAATTTAACGGGATGCCAAACATCTTTCTTGTGGATCTCGTGAATCACAGTGATTACATCGGTGGAGGACTCGGGTTGTTTCAACTTGCCAGGTATGTAGAGAAGGTGGAACGAATTCACGAGCGGGAGCATACCATGATGCTGATATGTTCAATTATCGAAGGTTTAGAATTCTTTGCTTTGTTCCTTAGCCCCACATTCAAATTTCTTTAACCCCACTGTCATTTTTTGGGTGGGGTCGTCGTATTTCTCGTTGCAGATGCGCCCTTCTGTAATTTCAAAGAATTACATAAATTTGCTCCCAGTAATAGATCTAGAAACCGGCCTATTGATAGCCTCACCAACACTTCCCTCTCCTGCAGGGCGGGTAAAAAAATGAAAATCTGTATCTATCGAATGACACAACGATCTCAACATACCATATTCCACTTCGCTTTGATGCCACGAGCAAAGTATTCGGTCTTTGAGCGCAGCTATCAGAATAAGAATCGAAAACTGCTGTAGACATTTGTTTGATTCACACACCTCATCCAAATAGATCAAGGTCAGGGTCAAATCAAGATAACGACATTACTCGAGCTGAGGCTACTACGGCCAAGTGCCCCTAAACTCTTGGAAATCTATTCTCGAGCTCTTTATAAATGACTTGAGCGCTAGTAACTTACCAACCCTCCGCAGATCTGTTATTCTCTAGTCAACACACACACAATGGATCCTCGTTGCATAAGTATACGCAAAGGTCTTTGCTGAGTTTTTGCGAGCAGACGACAAAGAAAAGATGTTTTGGGTTTTATGGCAGCATAGAAGAATCTTCAGCCGAAGCATTGGCCGGTGCTCGGTCTGTACTCACAAAACTTTGTTGCATACAGATTGAATGTCAGCCGATGTGGAGGCCGGTGCTCGGTCTGTACATACAATTTTTTTTGTTTTACACAGACTGAACTTCGGCCAATGCATTGGCTGGTGCTCAAACTGTACTCACAATTTTTTGTTGCACACAGACTAATCTCAGCCAATGCAGTGGCTGGCGCTCAGTCTGTACATTCAAATTTTATACAACAGCCAGTATATCGACCAACATTCAGTCAGTATGTACAAAAATTTCACTTGCACACGGACTGAATGCCAGCCAGTCAGTCTGTACAAGGTCTCACTGGTAGTATACAGACTGAACACCAGCCGATACATTGGTCGATGTTTAGTCTGTATGTTTGACGTTAACTGAATCAGATTGAAGAGAACGACGAGCGTTCAATATTCAATACCAAAGTTAAAGGCAGGAATTCGGAGGGGGTGATAAACATAGATTTTGCTGACTATGAAGAAACAAATCTTTTTCATTACAAAAACATCAAGATTTCGCAACTTAATCTCGAAGACGAGAACTTTTTCTTTACTTCCCGGGGTGTACCTCTGCGCTCAACAGATACTGGAACCCTTTCTGCGCTTTACTTGTTGTAGGTTCGATGGTAGTTGGTTATCGCATCTGTCTAACATGGCCAACATTCTGACCCGATAGTTACGCAGAAGGTCCCCGGTTCGAACCCGGGTCGAATCACTACAACTTTCTTCTCTCCCTTGCACATGGTTTCTGATTTTCACGCGGGGTGAAGTACATAAGTAGGTTTTTGGGACGTTTGAATTTTGTGTAAACATTATTATGTGTTCGTGTCACACGATAGCTGTTCGGAAATGGACTCTTTAGTGGTAGTTCGAGATTTGTTTTTGATCTCCGACGGTGCATCTGTACGAGATACTTGCCCACTGGGAATATTTACCTGTTTTGATATCTACATTTATGAAGGGTCAAGGTTGAGTGCTGAGTAAGAGAAGTATGTACTGCTTTCTGCCGCGCTCTTCTTGTTTCAAAGACAACGTGGGTAGAGTCAGTATATGTAAACATTACGACTCAGTGAGACTTGGGTGGAGCTTTCGCCTATCGTAGGGGTATAAATCTTTGGAAATCTGCTTAGTTCCAATGTATCAAGTCCTTGGAGCGCTCACTCTGTCTAAGTTCATATTGAAGTTACTGCCCAATAGCTTTCACAAAGGAAAAAAAATAAAGTGACAGGCATTAAAGGGTATCTTACAGTGCCATAAGCGGGCAGAGAATACTGTAGAGTACTTACTACATACCTAGCTGACGAGGTCTTGAGGTATACATACTTTATAAACTTTGACGGGGTTAAGAAACGCTTCGCCGAGGCGACTGCCTGAATATATGGTGGCAAAGAAGAAAAGGATAGGCTAAAGGCAAAATATTGATCATGTATCATTACAGGGTTTTGCATTTGCAAGGGTAGTATTATGTATGTGGCATGTGCGGTGATAAGCACGAGCTTGGGGTGAGCTTGTAGATAGCTGGACGGTCCACCGGCCGGGGCCGACAGAGAGTCACAGAACTTTGAGTAAAGATTCGAATTTAGGCGAAGTTCTGTCGGCTTTGTTCAATGTTGTCCTTCTCCACTTCAGGCATGTTCGTTCTGACTGGTTCAACCAGTTAACGGGTAGTGTTGCTTAATGACTGCCTTCATCCAGCTTATCTCGAAAGGAGAGATCAGTTCTGGTCTTATCGAGGCATACAAGTACATACTTACTGATACGGCCTCAATCCCAAGAAGACTCTCTTACTTGTCTAGATCTGGTCATCATTAAAGTAGAAGATGGCTGGTGGATTGTGGTCCTTGCGGCCGCTCCTAAGGTAATATGTACACCTTCAAGTTTGACATGCTCAAAAGGTCCACTGATGTTAGCTGTGCCTAGATTCAGAGTTTGTTACCAGAAGTTAAAGGCAGGAAGGGCCCAGGGGTATGCTGTTCCGTTATGGACAAAAATACATGCGAGCTTTTTGAAATAAATACGAGCGCTTTTGAATGAATGCGAGCTCTTTTAGACATGTGAGCACTTGCGCTCGAAAAGTCGCGCGCGCGCGCGCAGGATGACAACTTGAACTTTGAAGCTTTTTTTCGAAAAAAGCTTGCGATAGGCACAGAGAGGGCACATTATGTCCATACAACTTTCTTTGTAATTTATCAATAATTTACATTCAATTCTGGAAAAGGATTGTTCTGCCCCTGAGTGGTACATTTAAAGGCCCTGCAACAGTTCTGTTATTCTTCAAATACATGTGTTTTCATATAGGGAATCAAGGAAATAAGCAGTTCCATTGAAGTAACATGCAACCTAGAGCCCTTTCTTCCTCTCTTAAGATGTTGTGGCATACTTAAATTCCTCATCAACCTATACTGATTACCATTGGGGTGATAGGACCAAGCTTCAGCTTGTTCTTTCTGAAAAGATAGATTACTTAGTGTCAACTTAGTGTGGAAAGAAATTGTCACAAACCTATCCAGATCAATGCACACTTGTGCTTGTACATGCTAAATGGTAAAGTTCTACACTGATTAGTTTATACTGTAATTACATGTATGGAAGCAACATTACGGGTCACAGAGACCTCGTCGCGTCGCTAAAACGCCGTGACATGGGCCACGCAAAAATCTCACTAAACAACCAAAAAAAGGTGAAAAGTTGGTCAAAGGAGTACAGAAATTTCCTTTTTTAGGTATCTCGTTGCTATCATGGATCCGAAACCCACTGTCACGGTGTCTACGTCGCCTCCATAAGTACATGTAATTACAGTACAGGCAGAGCAGCGGGTATTTAGGCAGAATCGGCACTTTCCGGCAATTCTCGCGTCTATTGCTGATATATATTATGACTAATAATAAATAATAGAAAGAGTCCGATTCACCCGAAAAAGGGAAATATCTCAGAGAAATCCATTCCTGGGATGCTCTAAGCTGCTGGCATTATTGAGAATCACGTACTTGTCCTGTTCATGAACCACGAGCAGGAAGATTGAAGGGGAAACCACCCAAACAGAGGGATTCTGTCGTGCCAATACTGTCAGAGCTTTTGGCCGTCAGTGTATAGAATTGCGCGCATGACTTTGCGCGCGCTCAAGCGCTCACATGTCACAGCTCAAACTTTCAAAGCGCTCGCATATATTTCAAAAAAGCTCGCATGTAATTTTGTCCATAACGGAACAGCATAACCGTAAGTGGGTAGAGGATTACTGTAGAGTACTAGTACTTTACCTAACTGACGAGGTGTCTTTGAGGTATACTCTATACATAGGGAGATTGTGCGGTTGTAGTCGTTAGAGCCTACTTAAGTTAAGAATTAGTGTGTTTATGTATGTGTGTTTGTGTGGGGTGGGTGAAAATCCAAGAATCCGGGGAATTAGACAATACATAGACAAGAAATTTGGTTTTGAAGGGGAGCATGTACTTACGAATGTGCACGCAGGGTCAGTTTCGAAGCTTCGATGATTGTTCGTCAAGTCAAACTCTAATGTCGCGAATAAGGGACAAGGCGATAGAGTAACAAAGACGTAAGACAAGTGAA
This sequence comes from Dendrothele bispora CBS 962.96, assembly GCA_004369135.1. NCBI lineage: Eukaryota > Fungi > Basidiomycota > Agaricomycetes > Agaricales > Dendrothele > Dendrothele bispora. The sequence continues at coordinate 98,193 of ML179161.1, read as the reverse complement.
GAATGAGGTTTGTCGGGTTGAGGCTTGGGGGGTTTAAAAGCACGGTGCGTCCGTAGGAAATGAGTCTTTTGTTGGGAAAGTCTTGATGCTGACTGAGGTAGATTATCCGGGAAGACGGAGGTAAGATAAGAGTTGAGTGAGATGAATTACGATGGAGAACGGAAGAGTAGACCGCATATATGCGGGTATATGCGGGTTAGTTTGGGTTGTGTTAATCAACTGAGATAGTTCATTAAGGACCGGAGGACACAGTAGTGGGAATTGAGACTAGGGAGGATGAAACACGACGTGAAGCAGAAGAATGAGGCCGGGATAGATCATTTGAGTTTATGCCGAGGAGGGGACGGGGGACGAGAGTCGAGATCACAAATGAGTTTGGAATAAGAATAAGAAAGAGAAAAGCGGAAGAGGAAGAGTCGCGGCTGCGCATACACGCGTCGATCATGTTTTGAAAAAGGTTTTTCAGTTCTGGGTCCTGTCTTGGGCTATGCAGCCGAATGGAGGTTGGAAGGTGGAAGTGAAGCGCATTAAAATTGAGCGGCTGGGTCCTAAGGGTATACCGTTGTATTTATGGGGGATGTATCTTTGGACACAGTTGAACCCTTGGGCTATTCTTGACGAGCTTGAGTTCCTAAAGATATACCATGGATCGACGGCGAAATGTTACCGAAAGCACAGTTCATGGACGCCGTCACGTTGAATGGAATAATGAGTCCCGTGTACGTCCGTCTCCGCTGTAGTGGGCATCGGTCCCATTCCCATTAGCGTTCATATTATAGGATGGATCATACCTTGGCTCAAGGCCGTGACTAGTGACTTCTCAGCTTCGACAAATTTGTATAGGTTTGCTCCAAACTTCTTGAAGCATAGCCATAGGTATAGCGGGTGGTCGAGTGCCAAAGTTGAGAAAAGGTTCCTCTTCGAGTTGACGACGACGTCGGTGCAAGTCAATATCAGGTCCTTGTAAAATATGCATAGTAACGAGTGTGACTGCTTGGCATTTGGGGTTTCATGTCAAACATTCCTGGTGTTACCAGTAGTAGTTCCGGGAGTCGGTGAACGAGAAACGGAACACTGGGCTATGAAAGAGAGGATTCTTGGAAGAAGGGGGCGTGTGGGCATATGATTGGGCGAGGAATATAAGGACGGAGAAAATAGCAGGGGACTGAAAACATGGAAACTTTGGAAAGGGCATGTGAAACACATTGCATGAAATCTATTGAGCGTTATATAAATTACGTGCGAAGGGCCGTCGATCGAAGGCTCTAGAAGTCTCTGAGGAAAAACGCTTTGTTGGCACCTTTGGCATACGGGAACAGGCGGGGGAATGCTCAACGGTGCTCAACTCGCTCCCGAGAGAGAGCCAGGGACTCCCTTGGTCGGTTCCTGGTCGCGGTCATAAAGGGATGGAAAGATGGAATACATGTCGGGGAAATTTGATGGTGACGTCTTTTTACCACGCGTTTGCGGCTAGAATTTGAAATGATCACGTGTGTTTGATGACAGGTGGGTGGTTGAGGGGGTATATATACTCGCTGACAGCCGGTTGATGTCCCCATCGTTCGTTCAACTTTTGTTCCCAACGACCCATCTGTCCTTCCTCCGTCCCCTTTGCTTCAACTAACGTTCACGATGTTCAACAAGATTGCGTACGTACTCATTGGAACGCATACATACAGGGCTTGGTAGACTCACTATACGTACCGCTTTGTCATTAGCCTCGTCGCCGCCGTCCTTCCTTTCGTTCAAGCCCTCACCTGGGGTGCCCCTCCCACCGACGCTGTTTCCACCCAGCAATCCACTCTCACATGGACTGCCACTGACAGTGACACGTACGTCGTTGTATAACTCTTTTCTTGTGTCTCGCCTTTACTAAAAAAAATGTGTTGGTCCGCAAACAGCGTCTTCTCCATTGAGCTTACCCACCCCCTGCTCAACGACAAGATCGCCATTGCCAACAATGTCAACCCCGGTGACCAGTCTATCACCGTTACCTGGCCTGTCTTAATCGGCCGGTGCGTATACCACAACCTTGTTCTTGTTCTGCTTGTTTCGTTCCCACAACTCAATTGAATTGGAAAATTTTTCTTTTCTATAATTATCCACAGTGACGGTTACACTGTCCAGGCTGTAAACATTGGTAACATCACCGACGTCTTTGCAACATCTTCCGCTTTCAACATTGCCGCTCCTCCTTCCGTCTCTCAATCCTCTACCGCCTCTGGTGCTTCTGGTGCTTCTTCTGGTACTGCTTCTGGATCCGCAGCCTCAACCACCGCGTAAGTCATGACCTCGTACATGTGCCTATATTTGTACTAAACCATGGCCATTTCTCCCGTCTCTAATTATAGTACTGCTCCCACCAGCGCTTCCCGCACTACGCCTAGCGGTTCTGGCTCTAACTCTGCCTCCGGCTCCGCCAGCCAGACCGCACCCAACTCTTCTTCCAGCTCTGCTGCTCCTACTTCGATCAACGGTAACGGTGCTACGTCCGCCAAGGTCAACGGTGGTCTCGTCGCTCTCGCTGCTGCTGGTGCTGCCTTGTTCGCTCTCTAAAGCGAGCAACGCTGGGATACGGGAGCGGTGGTGACTTGCTCCTAAAAAGGCTCTCTTCGACGACTTGTTGAGAGAGCCGGGCTTGTGTGCTGGGATGGATTTGATGTTTGTTATAATGTTGTACCACAAAATGTGCGACCTTTGGGGATACTTGAGACCGGTTTCGTTTCATTCTTTTTTACTCGAAGGTTGAGGAGGTTCTGTCGAGGAACTTTCTTGATTGTTTTGGGTGATGTTGGGGTGAAATGATAACTTGTTCTTGTATGTTTTGGCCCTCTTCGCATTTTGTGTACACTCGCGCGCGCACCTACCTCTTTTTCTACGTTTTAGCATTGTCTATTTTGGACGGACCTTACCCTTTTATTCTGTTGGACACACTCGATATCGCTTGACACTAGTTTGATCGAATGGTTTCCCTTTTTTCTCTTTATTGTCATCCCGCGAACCTGTCACTTGACCTCCCCTCTTCTTTTTTCTCTATTCTTCCCGAATACCAAATTCTTGGCTTGTTTCTGAAACTTGCTATCCTGTCTTTTACTCGGTACTTTTCTAATGATCTTTTTCTTTTTTGTACGTGTTTTTACAACAACTCATGGGGTCCTTTTTTCCGTAAACTGTTTGTATACAAACTATTCCATATATACTGGGCGTACAATTTGGACTTTTTTTCTCTTGACGTCGTGGCGTGGTGTGTTGTTTGACCTTTGATCGAAGTTGCACAGTGGGTCGAAGGATGTTTGGTGTTTTGGGGTGAGGAAACGTAACAAACTTTCTATGGTAGTCATCTATATGGTGTCAGATGGACTCCTCCTTGCCATTGTGGACTCCGACGACGATGAAACGTTGAGGAAAAGAAAAATAAATATGCTGTTACAAGAATTGGGAATTGGATTCGTCCCTGCGTGCGGAAAGGGAGGTCTTGTGATGATGATGCATGAACTCGACCGTCGTTAGGGTCCAAAAATGAAATTGTAGGAAATGAAAGGGTTCGGAATGAACCAGAGCTCTCAGACTCTTTTTTAGGAGAATTCCGGTCGCGGTCGCGAGTGGGTTGGAATTTGGAGACCGGGGTGCGTAAATTGAGTTCAGGGTATTGCTACATACTTATGAAGAACGCGCATACTTGGGAAGACTTGGGGACCCGCAGAAGCTCCTGAAGGCTGCAGCTGGAGAGAAGGTCAAGAGAAATGATTCGACGGGAAGTTGGGAAGAGCTTGATCATGATGAAAGGATCTGGATTCAGGAGGGGAGGGGGAGAGGAAATGGAATTGCGCGATATCCATCATTGGACATGTTGGATCCCATCATGATCACGCAATGATTCAAATTTCAGATGTAGCGTGCAAGTTGCAACAGTACTTAGTATGCATGTACTTTGACAATGAGAGATGGATTCGGATGCGAAGCTTTGATCTCTTGGCTGGGAGCAACAGAAGAAATGATGAGAGAAACAACAGTGTGATGGGCAATGCTTACTTGGAGCGTGTTGAGGTACTACGTACCCAAAAAAAAGCATGCATAATGTGTATGAAACCTAGTCTGACCGGCCGTGATTGTTGCAGATCTTGTACATGTACATTTGGCTCTGTTGATTGTTGGACGTTGTGATGATGGAGCGGGAAGTGGGTAGTACCAGACTACCATTGGTTCTCACTAGCTAAGATTTTTGTCGTACCCCATCTTTCCTAGAAAGATAACGATTGTGGGCAGCGTATAGTTGAAGGTAATGTCGTGCATGTACATCACGATTTACGGTGTGAGGTCGATGGGATCCAGTTGCGGAGTCTCACAGTACTGAGTGCTAATGAAAGCCGAGGGTAGATAGAGCTTGTGCTTGAGCCTATTTCAACCGACAACTTTGTGGAAGATACTAAGTATGTGAAGCAGTCAAAAAGTTTTCGGACGGGTTTTCGGAGAGGTATCACGCGGTGCCACGCAGAATCACAATATGTTGAACTTGTTCATGTGAGAACTGGGCTTCAGAATTTAAAAAAAATATCAGCAATGGCAGATGATTCGACCCAGGCTCGAACTGGGGACCTTCTGTGTGTTAGACAGATGCGATAACCAACTACGCCATCGAACCAACCACTGTGTATCGCAAGAAGGTATCTTGAGAGTATTATGTACTTATTAAAGCAGCTTTGTAGTTAGAAGGAAACACCATCGAAGCGTCGATAGCATGTTAACCAATAGGCTGTCTTCTCTACCACTTTTGATCGTGATGAAAGGATCCGGATCTCAGAAGGATTTGGGGAGGTGGGGGTGGAGAATGGAATTGCACGTCGTCCCATCATTCTATCTAGACATATCTATCCATCACTTGGAATACCATCATGATTACGCATCGAGATGAGTGATTCAGATGTGCGTGTAACACTTACCAGTATGTATGTACTTTTGAGATGGCGTCGGATGCGAAGTACTTTTGCTTTGATTTGGTCTCCTGGCTGGGAACGCGGGATAAATCAATGGGTGTGTATGCGTTACATTGGTTTTGGACGTTTTAAATTGATACGAAGGTAGATAGACTCGCTTGTTCTAACATGCACAGATATGTCTGTGACGCTGAGCATGCGCATACATATGACGTTACGTAGTACTTGGGTGTCGCATGAATCCAATGACTAGTAGAAAAGTACGTTGTGAAAATTTCTCAGGGAAGAGAAAGGAAAGCGTTCAGACTGTACGTTGAATAGAATGGAACGGACAACAAAAAAAAACGATGGGAGAAACAACAGTATGATGGGCAATGCTTACTTGTTGCGTGGAGCGTGTGTGTAGGTACTACGCACCCAAAAAAAACATGCATAATGTGTATAGTCTAACTGACCGTGACTGTTGCAGATCTGTACATTTGACTCTTGATTGTTGGACGTTGTGATGATGGGGCGGGAAGTGGATAGTACCAGACTACCAGTTCTCACCGGAAAGCAAGCGTATATAGTTGAAGGTAATGCCGTGCATGTACATCACGATTTATGGTGTGAGGTCGATGTCAAGTTGCGGAGTCTTACAGTATTGAATGTTTATGGAAGCCGAGGGTAGATAGAGCTTGTGCTTGAGCCAAAGGGCTGGAGATTGGTTGTTTTCCGAGCTATGCGGCTAGTATCATAACGAAGTATACGTATAAGAAGTGCGGAAGATACTATATGTGAAGCAGTTAAAAAGTGATCGGTTCGAGACGGGTTTCGGAGAGGTGTCGCACAGAACCACACTAATGTTGTTGACTGTACTTGGCCGTGAGGACATAAAAAAGCACGCAAGCAAGTATTGTGAGAACTGTGCTCCAGAATAAAAAACATATCGATAACCCATAGCATGATTCGAACTGGGACCTTCTGTGTGTTAGACAGATGCGATAACCAACTACGCCATCGAACCGACAAAAATATATCGCAGCAGGCACCTTGAGTCTATTACTTATAAAAGCAGCTTTGGAGTTACCACCGAAGCATCGACAGCACACTGTCCAACAGGCTGTCTTCCAACCACTACTCGGGCGCACAACAGTCCCGCAAGAAGGTTATGCAGACACATAGATAGAGAAGGCCGACTGCCGCCGAAAGAGCAGTTGTACAGTTCTACCTTTCGGCATTCTCACGGCACAGGACCGACTCCCACGGATTGCTGCGCCACCCCGAAGACTATGGACGACCTCGTCAGCCGAGGTGGGTAGGTCCTTCCAATAAGGCCATATTTATGGTTTCTATGAAATGACCTCTTCTGTGGATCACTGAGGAGAAAACAAAGTCTTCTGACATTCTCCATCGGGTGATCTGTACCCGGTTTGCAGGCTGGATCGATGGTCGGACTCGTGCCTCGCCAGGCGTCAACCTTGATGTTCTTTGAGTGTTCGATTATCTAAAAAGGAAAGCTTCTTGTCATTTGATCATCATCAAAAAGCGACACTTATCTACAGCTCAACCTTCTTTGTGGAAGCCTGCCCTTATATAACTAGACCATGCTCGAGGCGCTCTTTCAACTTACTCTTTTCCCCCTTCCCCTTCTCCCGAATCTAATGTCCTCCCTCCCTGACCGTCCCACACCGATTTCTCAGAGTGCGTTTGCGAAATCTTATGGTGAGCATTTCATTTCTGGATGCTAGAGTCTGCTATTTCGGTCACTGACTACCCTGACATTAACTCAATTTTTTTTTACAACAGGGGGGACATTAATATGTGGATTTTTTGCGATACTCTTCTATGGTGTATCTCTGCTGCAGGTAACGTAACGCCATGTATTCAAACCCTCTTCCTTTGTGCTAATCGGCTGAGGGGATTGTGCTTGGGTTTTTGAAAAGACGTACATGTACTACCTCAAGTATACCCGAGACACGATATGGATGAAATTACTGGTGAGTACTTACATACATAGTCAAGGCTGCTATAAAAAGCCTCGTGTCCCCGATTCGGGGGTCAGTTTACTCCGTAATTTTCTCATGAATTTGAATTTTTTCTTTACTTGGCGTAGGTTCTCTTTATAACGTACGAGGTTCCCTCCTTTCAATTGCTTCAGTCGGATGTTTGTCATAGCGCAAACGTTTTTCTGAATGGAAATTGTTTTATGTCGAATAGAATCCTTGGGACGGTGCAAATTGGTTTAAGTGAGTGACTTCCTTCTTTCTCTCTTCTTTACTCTGTCCAGTTGACTGACATCTTTTTTCCCTTTACTAAATCGTAGTATGCACAACTATATATACCTATTTGGTACGAAAGCGCGATCTTCTTTTCAGTTTTTCGGGTCACAGCTGAAATTGATGAAAATCCATAGGTAATCAGCTATACCAATCCATCAATATTGGCCGGAGGATTATGGAGTGTCTACGTACGCTTTTCAAACGCCTGGTTCATTACTCTAATTCCCTCATCCCTTGACGATTCTCGTGCGGCAGATCGGCGTCATTCTCGGTGTACGTTTTGAATAATTTCTCTTTCTACCGCCTAGATTGAAACAAATGCTTTTGTTTCCAGCATATCATCTGTGTGGTCATCCAAACGTCGGTTGTTTCCATTGGAGATCAGATAAGGTTAATGCAAAGATTGACGCCGGTTATCTAATAGATTTTTCGCCAAGCTGATCTATCGCTGTAAGGGACTCAACTTCCGGTTTTCAAGCTATCTTACAATTCTGGTTGTATCCTACTAGTGACATCAGGAGTGAAAAGATATCTTTTCGTTACGGGCTTTGTAAGTAAATTTTTTTTTTGCTATGTCTTGTGCAACTCTGAACTGAATGCGAAACAACTTGTTTCTAGGCGGTTTTTATCATTAGTGAATTCGGTAAGTAATTCTTTCCTGATCGTTATATGAGGTGTACGTATGGATCAACCGATGTCTAATCTCTCGAAAATCTCAGCTTTTGGAATCTGTAAGTTGCACTGTTTTCTCAACTGACATCCGGTTGCTGAGTACTATTCGGCACTCGAAACAAAGGCTGGGTGGTCAAAGAGTACGTCCAGCGCTGTCCTAGTCACAAATTCATGCTGACCAAGCGTCTTATCCCTTTATTTGTACTCATATCCATTCATGCGAAACGTTTCGTAGATTCAAATCCGCTACACCCGCACAACTCGACCCGTGGATTTCAAACCTCTTGGTCCCGCTCCGAATTCTCAGAATGGTGTCGGATGGAACAACAACGTTGTCTCCAAATATGCATTTCGAACCGTGAGTACTCAATTTTTGTGTTGATTCAGGGTGGTTTTCTTGTATTTTGACAAAGCAACTAATATATCACAATCGGACTTGACAATTGGGACGGCTACCAAGGTCTGTCGAGCGGAATAGGATAATTAAAATTTGTGCTATCAACCGATTCATTCTTACCACGTAGGTGTTTTAAAACATTCTACGATGCTAACGAAGAGAAGCTGTAGCTCATTTGATTTCTGCAGGATTGTCGGTTGCGTTCAACTTACAATCATGATGTTTGTCGATCCACACAGTATATCAGCACTATCTATCGAATTCATCGTCGTACACCGTAAGGCTTTACACTACTTTTTTTCCTCATCGTGACTCAAAAATCTTTCGTTGATCAATCTTTCAAACAGTATACATTAACAGTTTCCTCGCAGCCCTCAACTCCCTCAACGCTCTCAACGCTCTCAACGGCATCCGTGGAACCGACGTCAGAGTCCCTTCATCTTACATCTCCTCCTCCGACCTTCATCATAGTCATCTTTATCCTCGTTCTCCCACCGACGACAACATCAGTTTACTGACACGTACAGGGGATGATGGAGATGGAGATGAGGTTATATAGTACTAAGATTGTGATAGGGGGTCGCATGTTCATGATGAGCTGACGGCGGTCCTGTTATCGAATGATTCCTTTTCATCCCGCGAACCTTTTTTTTCTACTTTTTTTCTATTCTTCTCGAACACCAATTCTGGCTTGTTTCTAAACTTGCTATCCTGTCTTTTACTCGGTCCTTCTAATGATTTTTTCCTTTTTTTAAACGTGTTTTTTACAATCCCTAACTTACAATGGAGTCTTTTCCTGTAGACTGTTTGTTTTGTTGTATACAAACCATCCATATTAGAGTGGTCCACGAGTTTGAAATACTTGTGGGTGCCCACAAGTGTACCCTTGGGAAACTCGTGGGAAACTCGCACTTGCAAGTGAGAGTATTAAATTTGGAATCAAAAACTTGCAAGTACTTGCAAAAACTAACAAAAACTCGCAAGTTTTTCACTACTTGCAAGTATTTGAAGAGTGAGAGTATCACCTTCAGAAAGCCAATACTTGCAGAATACTTGCACAAGTAACTCGCAAGTTAACTTGTGGACCACTCTAATCCATATACTGGCATACAATTTGAACTTGGCAGCTTTTTAGCCTTTTATTTGTCGTGGCTTGTTCTTGGAATGTTGACTCGAAGCTGCCAAAGTGAGGGGAAGAAACTTAGGAAGGTAGGTAGGTAGGTAGGTAAACCCAGCACTAGGACCCATTGAGGATACGACTGGGGGCCCACGCCACTCACATCACCATATATGTGAGCCGTGGATGCACAGCCAACATGCCGTTGTGATCACTACATACTGAGTAATGTCTCGCGACATATCAACTGAACACGAAATAACAGAAACATGCATAATAATCCCAGAGATCACTCCCGAGTACTAAGAGTATAAAGACGGGTCAGGTGTACAGACTTTAGTACCCACGAGACGACGACCCCCTCGAACATCCTGAAGGATTAGCAATGAAGGGTCACATCGAACTCTCAATAGGTTTGGGGTAAGGAAAGCCTACGTAAAAACTTTCTTGTCTATATGGTGGTCAGGCGGATCCCTCGCAATGAAACGACAAAAAATACAAAATAATTGTGTCACAAATTGGATCCGTTGGGCGTCCTTAAAAAATGCTGTCATAGTCTCTAAGTACGTGCTTGTTGGATGAATGAACTTGATGACGGTCGTTAGAATCCAAAGACGAGAAAAAACTTCGAACGGTTGGAGGAGGAGGAATCAAAGGGTCCAGAATAGACCAGAAAGTGTCTTTTTTTGAAGAGAAATCCGGTCGTGAGTGGGTTGCAATTGCAAACCGGGGTGCATAATTGAGTCAGGGTGTACTAGGAGAAGAACGCGCATACGAAGACTTGGTGACTCGAGAAGTTCCTGAAGGTTGCAGCTGGAGAGAAGGTCAAGGGTACATACTTAATTAAGAAGGGATTCGACGGGGATTTGGGACTAGGCTTGATGAAAGGATACGGAGTTCAGAAGGAGGGGGAGGAGGGAAATGGAATTGCGTGCAGTCCTGTCGTCCTATCTACTCTAGACATCACTTAGATATGTTGGATCCCATCATGATTACGCACCGAGCGTGTAACACTTACTAGTATGTATGTACTTTTGAGATGGATTCGGATGTAAAATACTTTTGCTTGGATTTAGTCTCTTCAAGGCTGGAACGTGGAATAATTGGGTGAGTATGCGTCATGCATTAGATTTTTGGACATTTTGGGACGTGGGGGCTAGATTGATTGATAGACGAGCTCGTTCTAACATGCACACAATATGTCTTTGACGCTGAGCATGCGCATGCGCAACACTTTGGTGTTGCATGAATGCACGGAGTGACTTAGTACTGTACTATTACGACCATGTTCAGCAGGTGTGACCTGTGACACCAAAATTTCGCGGTTCATCCAGAACCTTTTTGAGTGCGTGACAACCCCTGAACTAAGGTCAAAATTTTATAAATTTGGACTCAAAACCCATTGAAAACATTTATAACTAAAAAATTTAAGTTTTCCCCTTTTTGACTGAAATTTTGCTCAAAAGTTTGCATGTCACAATGGTTTAGAGGCCATTGTGACTGGTGACAGGTTTCAAAAAGTCGAAATTCAGCAGAGGGGTGTGACATGTGACTGAACATCAGGTCGTAATAGTACAGTAGAAAAGACGTTGTGAAAGTTTCTCGGGGAGGAGAAAGGGAATTACTCTGTATGTTGAATGGAATGAACGAACAACAACAAGAACGATGGGAGAAACAACAGTATGATCGGCAATGCTCACTTCTTGCCTGTCAGAGTGTGTGCGCGTAGGTACTACGTTCCCAAAAAAAACGGGTATGGGTAAATTTGCGGGGACCCCTTGCGGGCTTGCGGGGACTTTTTTGGAATTTGCGGGCATCCTTTAATACAATAGATTTAGTAGTATGTAGCCTATTAATCATTGTATATATGTACAATAGTGAATATAAGACCGAGAAAACTGTAAAGCAAAAAGTATTCATCTTGTAAAAAAATGGGATATGCACAGCCACACAGTAGTATTTTTTTGCTCGGATAGACCCAGTGCTACATATATGTATTAAATAAAGTGTTTACTGTAGGTAAAGAGTTGAAAAGTGTCCTTGTGAAAAATTGAGTGACTTTTGCATTTGTATATAACAAGAATTCACAAAAAATGAAAGATGAAAACTATCAAACATGATAATTACAGTAAAATGGGTCTAGCAACACATTGTTATAAAGGATACAATAGCTACAAGAAGATTTTTGCTAGATTATTCAAAGAAGTGTAATAGTGAGTTAGTGTATTAAAGTCGAGCTCTCCAGAGGGTCCCCGCAAGGTCCCGCAAGGTGGCTGTGCACTTGCGGGGACCTTGCGGGACCTTGCGGGGACTCTCGCGGGGACCTTGCAGGGACCTTGCACAGACTCTCCCAGGTATTGCACAAGTATCAAGGGAGTAGTGTCACTGTATTTTCATGTCCGAATTTTAAGAAAGCCTTGATGTGAATCTTTAATTTTAGTGACAAAACATGTCGAAAAATTTGGTTTTACCTTACAATGCTTTGTCAGAATTTGCTGGGACCTTGCACAGATCCTCACAGATACTGCACAAGGATGATCAAGCAAGTACTAGGGTGTAGTATCACTGTATTTCCACAGGATTTTAAATATACCTCAATGTAAATTTGTAACTTTAGTGACAAAAAATGTCGAAAAATTTAGTTTTACCTTACAATGCTTTGACAGAATTTGTGGGGACTTTGCACAGACCCTCACAGATACTGGGCAAGTATCCAGTGAGTACTAAGTATCACCATATTTTCATGGCATTTCAACAAGGCCTTGATGTGAATTTTTAACTTTAGTAACAAAAAATGTTGGAAAAACCAGGTTTATCTTAAAATGCTTTAACAGAATTGTTCATTCTAAGAACTCCTGCTCAAGGATTTAAAGGCTTATGAGGTGGTACTTCCAATACTCTATCTCTGTTTGAACATTACAGGGGAAAACTGATTTTTTGGACAAATCATGTACCAGTCAGTTTCATTGTCTGACTTTGCATCAATCTGTTTTACTCAATGGCATGGCCAAAAAATCTGAAAGTTGACACAGAGGACAATTAAATAATATAGATTATGTATATGTGTTTTTATAAGATACTTCGAAAATAGGTATGATTACAGTAGGGTCCCCGCATGTTCACAGGGTCCCCGCAAGGTCCCCGCAAGAGGTCCCCGCAAAATTCCAACCCCCGAAAAAAAACTTGTGTATGAAACTTGAGTCTGACCCGCCGCGATTGTTGCAGATCTGTACATTTGACTCTGTTGATTGTTGGACGTTGTAAATGATGGAGCGGGAAGTGGGTAGTACACAGACACTACCAGTTCTCACTAGCTAAAGCAAACGTATTTCTGTCGTACCCATCTTTCCTGTAAAGATGACGATTGTGGGCAGCGTATAGGTAATGCCGTGCATGTCCATCACGATTTATGGTGTGAGGTCGATATCCAGTTGCCGGAGTCTTACAGTATGAGTGTTAATAAAAGCCGAGGGTAGATAGAGCTTGTACTTGAGCCAATGCCGGGCTGGAAATGTTTTAGGTTTGGTCGTTTTCCAAGATGCGGTTAGCATAAGTGCTATTTTTGTCACATCCGGGCCTTCGTCGTTCTGTCTGCGTGCTGTCTGCATCCCCAGGTCCATGGACAACCTTACCAATATCCGATCTTAAGACCTGCCCAGGCCACCATACTCTGTCAACATTTTTCACTGAGAAAATACTATGAAACACGCTGCATACGGCTCGGTTCCCATGATGATAAGTGTGGAAGATACTGTGTGAAGCAGTCAAAAAGTGATCAGCTCGACGGGTTTAGGAGGTGTCACGCAGAACCATACTAATGATATAACAAAAGCACGCAAGCAAGTATTTGTGAGAACTGTGCTTCAGAATAAAAAACATTTGACTTACATTTACATTTCAAGTGATTCGACCCAGGCTCGAACTGGGGACCTTCTGTGTGTTAGACAGATGCGATAACCAACTACGCCATCGAACCGACAAAAATATATCGCAGCAGGCACCTTGAGTCTATTACTTATAAAAGCAGCTTTGGAGTTACCACCGAAGCATCGACAGCACACTGTCCAACAGGCTGTCTTCCAACCACTACTCGGGCGCACAACAGTCCCGCAAGAAGGTTATGCAGACACATAGATAGAGAAGGCCGACTGCCGCCGAAAGAGCAGTTGTACAGTTCTACCTTTCGGCATTCTCACGGCACAGGACCGACTCCCACGGACTGCTGCGCCACCCCGAAGACTATGGACGACCTCGTCAGCCAACGTTGAGTAGGTCCTTCCACAATAAGGCCATATTTCTTTATAAATGACCTCTTCTGTAGATCACTGAGGCCAGAAAACAAGTCTTCTGATATTCTCCATCGGGTGATCTGTACCCGGTTTGCAGGCTGGATCGATGGTCGGACTCGTGCCTCGCCAGGCGTCAAGTCAACCTTGTCACCTTGATGTTCTTTGAGTGTTCGATTATCTAAAAAGGAAAGCTTCTTGTCATTTGATCATCATCAAAAGCGACACTTATCTACAGCCAACCTTCTTTGTGGAAGCCTGCCCTTATATAACTAGACCATGCTCGAGGCGCTCTTTCAACTTACTCTTTTCCCCCTTCCCCTTCTCCCGAATCTAATGTCCTCCCTCCCTGACCGTCCCACACCGATTTCTCAGAGTGCGTTTGCGAAATCTTATGGTGAGCATTTCATTTCTGGATGCTAGAGTCTGCTATTTCGGTCACTGACTACCCTGACATTAACTCAATTTTTTTTTACAACAGGGGGGACATTAATATGTGGATTTTTTGCGATACTCTTCTATGGTGTATCTCTGCTGCAGGTAACGTAACGCCACGTATTCGAATCCTCTTCCTTTTTGCTAATCGGCTGAGGGGTGGTTGTGCTTGGGTTTTTGAAAAGACGTACATGTACTACCTCAAGTACACCCGAGACACGATATGGATGAAATTACTGGTGAGTACTTTACATACATAGTCAAGGCTGGCTATGAAAAGCCTCGTGTCCCCGATTCGGGGGTCAGCTTACTCCGTAATTTTCTCATGAATTTGAATTTTTTCTTTACTTGGCGTAGGTTCTCTTTATAACGTACGAGGTTCCCTCCTTTCAATGCTTCAGTCGGATGTTTGTCATAGCGCAAACGTTTTCTGAATGGAAATTGTTGCATGGACAAATAGAATCCTTGGGACGGTACAAATCGGTTTAAGTGAGTGACTTTCTTCCTTCTTTTCTCTTTACTCTGTCCAGTTGACTGATATCTTTTTTTCCTTTCTTTACTAAATCGCAGTATGCACAACTATATACACCTATTTGGTACGAAAGCGGGATTTGGTTGGATCACAGCTGAAATTGATGAAATTCTATAGGTAATCAGCTATACCAATCCGTCAATATTGGCCGGAGGATTATGGAGTGTCTACGTACGCTTTTCAAACACCTATTCATTACTCTAATTTCCTCATCCCTTGACCATTTTTGTGCGGCAGATCGGCGTTATTCTCGGTGTACGTCTTGAATAATTCTCTTTCTACCACCTAGATTGAAACGAATGCCTTATCTTCCCAGTATATCGTCTGTGTGATCATTCAAACGTTGGTATTTTCCATTGCAGATCAGATAAGGTTGATGCAAACATTGATGTCGGTGTCTCTTATAGATTTTTCGCCAAGATGATCTATCACTGTAAGGGAGTCAACGTCTCCGGTGTCCTTTTAGCTATCTTACAATTTTGGTTGTACCCTACTAGTGACATCGGGAGTGAAAAGATATCTTCTCGTTACTGGTTTTGTAAGTAAAACAAAAACACTGGTTTCGTTGTCTCTTGCACAAGCTCCTAACTGAATGCGAAACAACTTGTTTCTAGGCGGTTTTTATCATTAGTGAATTCGGTAAGTAATTCTTTCTTATAGGCTATGTCGTTATATGTACGTGTGCGTATGGTACAACCGATGTCTGACTGGAGCAATCCTTTCGAAAATCTCAGCTTTTGGAATCTGTAAGTTTCACTCTTTCTCTTGACTGACATCCGATATCGATTGCTGAGTTACTATCTGGCACTGAAACAAAAGGCTGGGTTGTCATGGAGTACGTCACAGTGCTTGTCCTAGTAGTTTACAAGGTCATACTAACCAAGCCGTCTTATCCCTTCATGCGAAACGTTTCGTTAGATTCAAATCCGCTACACTCGCACAGCTCGTCCCGTGGGTTTCGAAACTCTTGGTCCCGCTTCGTATCCTTAGAATGGTGTCGGATGGAACGACGACGTTGTCTTTGTGTTTGATTCTGTTCGATGCAAACGTGCAATTCAAACCGTGAGTACTTAATTTTTGTGTTGATTCAGTGTGATTTTACTTGACAATTGGGGACGGCTACATAGGTCTGTCAAGTTGATCAGGACGATTATAATTTATGCTATCAACCGGTTCATTCTGACGACGTGGGTATTTTGAAATATTCTACGATGCTAACGAAAAGAAGCTGTAGCTCATTTAACTTTTGCAGGATTGTCGGCTGCGTTCAAACAATCCTGATGCTTGTTGATCCACACAGTATATCAGCACTATCTATCGAATTCATCGCCGTACACCGTAAGCCTTTATACTACTTGTTTTTCTTATCTTAACTCATTGACTGAACCCTTCAAACAGTATACATCAACAGTTTCCTCGCAGCCCTCAACGCTCGCAACCGCATCCGTGGAGCCAACCACAGAGTCTCTTCATCTTACATCTCCTCCTCCGACCTTCATAACCATAACCATAACAATCTTCATCCTCGTTCACCCACCAACGTCAACATCAGTTTACCAGGCATAAACACTGGCCCAATTTCACCCGCCTCACCTGTGCAATCCAACTTTTCTCCACAAACCCCGACGACGCCTCATGGTCTTTTGGATGGAATTCCATCGAGTGGGATAGCGAAGACGTCTACAATGCGGAGAGGGTTGAAGATTCATGTGGATACGGAGTCGTTTGTTATGAGGGATTTAGAGTCACCAGGGGATGATGGAGATGGAGATGATGAGGTTATAGAAGATCGTGATAGGAAGGGGTCAAGTTCGTTAGAGTCGCATGTTCTGCCATGAGGTATGAACTGGGGGTCTTTGGGGAAGGGTCACTATGTCTATCGAGCCAAGGACCAACTTGGTCAAAGAGAAGAACTGTTTGGGCATGGAATTTGTTCTTTGTATATGATCATTATGTAGAGCTTCTAAGGGTGTTTGAAGGGTTCGTTAACTGGACTCTGAGCGTCATAAGATTTATGGCTGGATTTAGGAAGTATCTCATGGGTATAGCCTTTGTCTGGGAGTTTTACAACCCGCATGGCGCGTCGGGTTATGGATCTTTTTACTAATGTGCAACATGCCGGTGCAACGATTTGACAGTGAGACTTGAGATCAAGCATTTTGTTGAGCGCCCACAACCTTGGTCGGCGGTCGATTAGTGGAGGTAGTGAGGACCAAAAGCTCATTTAACAAGCCTAACAACGCCCAACTGAACTACTGATGGCGCCACATCAAGTTCTTATTCGGTTGAGTGTTGAGCTTGATACGGTGTTCTATATATGCTATCTTTCTCTATGGAAAATATAAGCGCATGAGACCGAAATGGTTTCTCTACATCAGAAGACCGGGTTTCCATACTATAAGACTGTTAGTTCCCTAAGATATAGAAATTTCTGATGTGCTAAACTTACAATAGCAGTTATGAGGGTAAACAATATAAGCTTACGAATGATCCAAGACTTGTTATACCTCATCTGCAACGAGATTTTTGAGGGCCCCATTCAAAAAAAACGCAAAATCCACTAAAGACCATACAAGGTAAAAACTCATTGAGTTGGAGCATGTCATAGAGAAAAACTGGTCGTTTTCCACTAAGAAAACGGCCAAAATTCTTGATGCAGATGGGGAATACAACTCTCATACATGTCAGTAGATCGCATATTACCAACTATGCATACAATGACTTCCTCGAGTATACTTGTGCAAGAAAGACTTGGTACAAAACGAGGCTGATACGATCATATGCATCATAAATCCGACTGGAGACTGACATCTTCTAAGTATTTTGATCCTCTGGATCGAGGCTGTAAAACAAGCCTTCTAGACGTCGTTTATTTGCAGCCGGTCTTCTTGGATCAACATGGGTCAGAATTTGAACCAGTGTACACCTCGCAAGTTTCTTCGCCGCGTTAGGTCGACGTCAAGCTTCTTCTTGGGTACATGCTCGATATTCAAATCTACTAGGTTTCATCTATCCAAATTCTACTTCTTGTATCTACGGCGGCAAATTTATTTACGGCCTTTCGCTGTAGACTTTAGCTATCTATGACTCGAGGCACTGTTTCTCACCTTGCTAAGGGTCCTTCTAATAACGTACGAGTTACTCGACGTTCAATGTTAGTCGGGTATTTGTCATAACTTAGACCTGTTCATGTGAAATGAAACCATGTAACAAACTAGTTCAAGTTTATTGCTTCTTCTTACTACTCTGTGTTCAGTTGACCGATCTTTAGCGATTGAAGGATGCACGGGTATATATCATTATCTAGTACGAACACACATATTTGTCTTTCTTTTTTTTTGGGTATGTACATACATCGCTTCATCTTGTGGCGTTTCTGTGTCCAACGGGCATAACTAGTCATTGGGAATATTTCAAATTATCCACGATGAGGGTTTTTGGGAAAAGTCACTTCAAAGTACGATTATCGTTTATACATATCAACCGGTCCATGTTGAGGCCGGGCCCGACGGGCGTGTTCAAGTAACTTAGTACTCTACGAGACCGCAGAAACAAAGGAACCCCATGCATCATTATTCCACTACAAGGTCAAGGCTTGGGCTGTGTTCAAACCACCGTGATGCTCGTCAACCCACAAATTATATCAGCACCACCTGTTGAATACATCACGTCACACCGTAAGTAAGTAAAACTCTTATATTTTTTTCTCCTCAAAATCTTCAATTAAAAAATCCTTCAATCAGTATACTACACCAACGGTTTTCTCACCATCCACAACCACTTCTGCAGAACTGACAACATAGTCTCTTCTAATTATACATCTCAAGTTTGCCAAATTTAATAATCATTACGAGGCCCTTAGGATCCTCAGGAAGTTTCCTAAATGGAGTGGCCGCCCCAGATCTATCCCCAGAGGAAACCAAGGCTTGTAACTATGTAGTAAGAACCAAAACATAGAGGTTCAAGAGTGACAGAAAGTGTAGTTGTGGGAAACAGACTTTTTTGATATGTGTATAGTGAATTGATCCCGATAAGCATACGATGCAATCAGTGCATGTAAGTGAAAGGAGGAGGGCATTGTGGATTTCTAAGACATAGCAAATGCAAAACATTACATTCATGGTCAAGTTTCATAGTAATTTACGGAAAAAGTCTAAATGAATCAGAATATGGATAGAAATACTAATCCAAAGACGGGAACTCGCTGGTAACGGTGACCATGGAAAGCTCTTATTTTGACCAAATTTGAAGAGTGTTGATCGGCCGAGGGAAGCACCGGGCAGACATTCATGCTGGGAAATAGGATATGGGTCTTTCTTGTCCTACGAGGCGGTCCATGTTCTCTGAGAATCACTTTCCGCATGTTCTCTGGCGTATCAACAGGAGAATC
>ML179161.1:0-74835 GCA_004369135.1 Dendrothele bispora CBS 962.96 | reverse complement strand
GCGACAGTTAGAAAGTGAATGCGCAACCCATTGTTGAACGAGAAGGACGATTTTCCACTAGGCAAATTCGTGTCAGAGATGCCCACCTATGCTGCCCGGAGTGGCCCAAAATTATTTCCGAAGATATATCGGGATTTTTGACACTTCCACAGATATATCTCTCATTTTCGACACTTCCGCAGATATATCACCGTGACATCTGTCACATTAAAATTGCCAATCTTTGGGTGTCCATGACCAGAGATATATTGGTTCATGGCAGATATATACTTTTGGTAGTTCTAATATATATCCAAAGTAAGCATGTTTTAAAGATATATCTCTGGTTCTTTTCACACAAGTCCATAATTTGTACTTTAATAGTACTCTTCTAATATTCTTAATAATTTGGGCTTATGTGCTCTTCCTCCAGAAAATTTTAATATTCCCTAATTCCATTGATTCTTCTACACTGGAGTGACTATACTTAACTGTTACATAAAGGTACACATTACAATAAATTATCTGTTCATGAGTTCTGCATCAATGTAATTTATGGGCAAGTACATGTACACCTAATAAAATTTAGCATATTTGCAGGTGTGAAATTTAGAATATAAATAAGAACTGTGTATATTTTTTACCTATGAAATACTCATTTATTCTGACTTTTCATTTTCCATCATACTGTTACTTTGATCAAGTGCCCATACAAGCAGGGAGTATTGAAATATAAACTTTCCCTGACCTAACAGCTGCCATAAAAACCAGTTAGTATCTACTTTAAGATTCTGGCCTAGTCTGTTGAGATAAGGATCACTGGCAGGCCTTTTTGGAATACTGCAATCTAGTCCTATGGATTTATTTCAGAAAGGATATTGTGTAGTGCTTGAAATTTTGAATTTGTTTTTCATTAATATGCATCAAATAGTTCATTCTCCCTGTGTATGATCATTTGGTTCTACAAACACATAGTGCACTCCTAATTTCTATTTCAATCATGATAGCAGAACTTGTCAAAAAGTTTTCAATTCCTAGTGTGTCTGTACCAGTAACAATGGGCCAGACTAGCCCACAAATTTTAACACATAATGGAGACTCATGAGCAGATAGTAATTTATCACAATATGTACCTATGTAAATAATGTAATGCTTGAGCCTTAAAATCAATGAGTATAACAGTTAACTATATTACGAGGCCCTTTAGGGAATCGTCCTTACTAACTCTAGCTGGCTAGGATTCTTTGTGCATCCCCATATAGTAAATCCTTATCTTATCCTATTCAAATTACGAGACCAGATGGTGAAAATGTTCTCATGAGGTAAGCATTATTACAAGACCATTTTATTACGGCTGCCGTCATTCAGTCTCTTATGAATGGCAAGTCGCCGGGTCACCAGACACCGGCACTTCAAGCCGGTGACACTTAGAATTCGGCATGTCATGCAACTCTGATCTTATGGTAGCCGGCTTACGGCCTCGTACTTGCCACGCGAAGTGATGGCCCACTTCCTTTTGATTACTATAATCACTCCAGTATAGAATCAATGGTAATTAAGGAATATTAATTATTCCTGGAGGAAGAGTACATACATACAAATTATGAGCTTGTGTGAAAGGATCCAGAGTATGTCTTTAGAACATGCTAACTTCAGATATATTAGCACCAGCAAAAGTATATATCTGCCATGAATCACTATATCTCTGGTCATGGACACCCCGACGATTGGCAATCTTAATGTGACAGATGTCACGCTGATATATCTGCGGAAGTACAAAAAATCAGGGATATATCTTCGGAAGTAGTCAAAATCCCGAGATATCTGCGGAAAATAATTTTGGGCCACTCCGGGCAGCATACCCACCCTACCAGATCCTTTAAACTCATCAGGAGACCACGCAAACAGTCCCCTGGGATATTTTTTGACGTCTCGCCCATTCCTATTCCTCTCGCAATCAGTAGCCCAAGGAAAAATGCTGCGGTCATCAGATATCTCGATAATCTCCTGCCAAAGCCGCATAAACACCTTAACCTCACCCTCTCCGTAAATTGGTGGCATGTAAATATCAAAGAGTCCCTTGACTCGGAGAAAATAAGCTCTGTCATTGGGTCGGGTTGTCTCCCACAATGCTGCCCAGGACGTTTCCCGAGTTATATGCTGTATTTCCCGATATTTCGGTCCTTGTCCTCAAAGAGCTGGACTTGAATGGAGGTGATGGTAGAGATTGCGTTGTACAAGCTATATTGCCAATATCCTTCCATGAGTCATCCAGGAAGACTTCATACGAGGGTGCAATGAGCTCCTGCAAGGTCCGAATGAAACAATGAAATGAGAACTCGTTACTAAACTCGACTTGCGCAAGTACTGTGCCATACCTCATGTCAACTCCATATGGAAAATTCCCCGTACGGACCGTGTTGCCGCTTCGCCACGTCTACTTAGAACTTTTCCGACCCATCTCTTCCCCAACGCCGCGCAGTGTCGAGCATCCCTAAAATTTTCAACCCCAAAATCTATTGCATAGCATACCTCAAGATTCCTCTCCTGCTTGCCTATTGCACTCGAAGTCCAAAGCTTGCCAGACCACGGGATTAGCGGTGCGTCCTCATCCTGTTGTTAATTGTGTAAATAAAAAATGAGGGCCTCGTATCTGCCAAGCGCGGCGATGGCCCACTTCTACCTTCATACATGCATGTTTCTGTCATTAGGTATATCTCAAAATGTTTTATTTATTCACGGCGCACGCTGTGGTTTTTGGAAATAGGCCTGTCAAGCCACTGAAGACAATTATTGTGCTATGAGCCGGTTCATGTCGACGACGTGAGTCTTAAAATAATCTAAGGTACCGCAGATGGGAAGTAACCTCATAATTTACTATCACAGGAGCATTGGCCGTGTTCAAACCATCATTATGCTCGTCAATCTACACAATATATCAGCACCATCTATCAAATTCCGAGTCGCCGTACATCGTAATCAACCCTTCTATACTTTTTCTCAATAGATAGATCTATGTGCATCATACGGTATGCCTCCGTACACGGTGTTTCTTTGGAATAGCTGTCGTTCGGAATTGGTGTTGCCGCGATCCGAGCTGGTCCCGCTGTACATGTCCAACGACTCCGATCAAAATTAATATAGGCCGATAGTGAACGGGGACTTTTAGTATTTAGATAGATAGATAGAGTTCATCAACCATATGTATCATAATGTATGGTATATACATAGAGATGCCTCACAAGGGCCTGTTTCTCAGTTAATAACCTGCGGTACGTGATTATACGTGACAGATAACCCGATACACCCTATTGTAAAGAAGAACTTCAAACTTGAAGTCACAAAAATTCATGTGTTATGACATTGTAAAACTTTTTTCTGCGATCACCATGTAGAAATCGGGGAGAGAGGAGCTTATCGACTAGACTTACCAGAAAATTTGGATGCTGGGCGCGGGAAGCATCCCAACACCAGCACTATAAAGGACGAGCCAGCTCACTTTTTGCGAATCTACGGTGGCAGTCATATGACATGAATGCAATCTTGCCGAAGTCGGCAGTGAAGGGATAAAACTACTCCGCCGACTCTGTGGCAAGTTTGACAACACAACAATTGCGACTCGGAAATCTACAGCTGCAGCATTCAGGTTGTCGCTCTTCTCTAGTGGGTCTACGCATGCTCCGAGAAGCAGGGTCCTGACAGAATGAAAACCTCAGCTGATCTATCAGAGAAAGGTATCCGTTGGAAACCTTTTGAACATTAGTGCTAGACCCTGAGAGTCATTCTGACTCGCACGAACGAACACAGTCACAAACCTAACAGCTGGAGTTGCAGAGGTCAATCAGTGTTGGTGCAAGTTTTGATGGCGTCTTCTACCTGGTCTCAGATGCACGTTAGTACTCACAACTGGAAGAAACGAGGAGCCTAAGGGAGTGAAGGAGTTGGCTGTCAAGGCCTATGACGTACCGAAGTAGCGTAGAGATGTCCCTAAGATAGGGAAGATCAGGGAAGACGGCAATAGCTGGGACAAAGAAGAAGATCCAGCGAAAGGATGGAGATGAAGGAGGGTGTGAGAGGGGTATCAAGTGACTCTTTCTACGTATATGTTGCCTGAAGTATGACTTTTTCCTTGAACCATAACATAAAATATGACATTCTTGTCTACGTTGATTTGTTGCTTGTGCTTGAAGATAATTATAAGTAAATGCGAATGAATTCACCTCAACCTTATTTTGTCCTTATTAGCTCCCGCTGTAACTCGTACGGATCTACCACGATACTGTCTTGATTACTCTCAGGCCGACTCATCGCACTTCGAAGTATTATTCTGTGATACATACATTATATCAACGTACAACTCGGGAAGCAAGTTCCTGGTTCTACACGTAAATAAATAGTTATTAGTTCGAACTAGTACGATTCATATGTATATCCGCGTCTTCCGATAAGTCGATTGCCAAGTCATCATACCTGTTCTGTCGTTTTCCAGTATTCAACATACTCTTCTAAATGTCCCATGTCTAACGATGTGCTTCTCACCATGCTCGGTGAATCCTCTCTGGCGTTTGTTGTTCTCAGGATAACCGGCCCCGAAGCCATCCTCACAAAGTGATGCTCCAAGAAATCAAAAATCTTCATCGCTTTGTTCCTAGGGTCATCTCCCAATTTTTTTACTTGTTCGAGCCATTCAGAGAAAGGAACCAAGGGGACCGGTGAAGAAGTCTTGTCGCCGTTTCCGAGAATTAAGGAAAGATTTCGTAGAAGCCCTGACCAAGACTGACGGCTTGGATTTTCCACATGATAGAAGGACTTGAAACCGGTGGAGAAGAGGAGTTCAGCGACAATATCCGCAGCTCGATTGACTGGAAGCCAGGACAAGGACTGAAACGAACGAGAATCAGTTGATGAGGAATTGGAAATCAATTTGAAAAAACTCACCCCTTGTAGGTAGGGCAATAATTTGAGGTATCTCGATGTCCTAACAATGAGTGGGAAATGTTCACTCTCGTTCCAGGCACCACGTCCCTCTGCTCCAGTTAGTTGGCCTATCCTGATGTTTGATGTCTGAATCAATCCACCATACATTTCCCCCGCCGCGAGCACTACCCTCTCAGCCACCCATTTGGCCTCTGCATATCCCATTTCGGCTGTGTTTTCCGCTTCCAATGCTTCCTCTGGGACCTCATAAGGTCCTTGAGGGTGAAGAAGAGGGTATCGGCCCACAACAGCTATAGACGAAAGGAAGAGCAGGCGTGTAGGTGGCGTGGTGCAGGGTCTGCGGGCGGAACTTTCTATGCAAAGAAGTGCGAGTTTGGCCACAAGTTTGATGTGAGACTCGAAAGAAGACAGCTTCATATTGAAGTCCACCGGCCACGCGTTATGCACAATGTGGGTGACTTCAAGTAACTAAAATAGAGTCAGAATATTTCCGACAATTGGCAATTGGTGGGACGTACCTCCTCGTAAGCCTCGCTGGTCAGTCCAAAGTTCGGAGAATGTACATCCGACTCGTGTAACACAACTTTGTTCCAATTCTTCCTCGCAATACATGTGCCGCGCCTCTCCAATGCTATTTCCTGCCGCTCCCTAATATCTTCTGTTTGCCGTTTCCTCAAGCGGTTTATACATATGATTTTTGAGACATTCGGATCTGCGGCGAACCTGGCGAGAAGCATGCATCCCAAGCTACCTGTAGATCCTGTCAAGAGCACCACAGATCCAGGGTTCTTTACAGAAATATTCTCTCTCCTAGTTTTATGCGCTGCACCCGCGATAGCTGTCAAAGTATTCAAATAGTCGCGATATTTCTCGACCATAGCCTCCATAGCTCTCACCCTAACCCCTGACTCCGAAAGTTTACCTTGGACCTCGGTGCCCGTCCCCGAAATCAATTCCATAATAGCATCATTCAACTTCTTCACCGACGGGTGCTGGAATACAAAATCCAGTTCCAGCTTCTCGACGGGCTTCGGCAGACCAGGGGTGGCCTTCAAGCTCCCGAGAACAACGGCGTGTATTCTCTTTGCCTGCAAGGAATCCACGCCCATCTCGAAGAAATCTGCGGTGTCCAAGTCACCTGATTGAGATCGGAAGATTTCTTGTTCAGTCGCATCAGCGACAATCTCCCTTGTTCTCCTCAATAGCGCCTCCGAATCAGATGGCGAGGGAAACGGTGTGCTTTTGAGTGATACCGCCCGGGAGTAACATTGATCTATCTCGGACGAAAATAACTCGCAGTTTGCCTTTCTGGCCAAACTACCCTTGTCAGTCCGGATCAGTGGCTTCATAGACTCTGTGGTCAAAACCAACATCTCTTTGACGACTTTACCATGGTTATCGACGAATGAGTTTCCTCGATCTAGGTAAGGTGCGATGGAGTCGAGCACAGCGTCAACAGCTACCTGATCCCTCAAGTCTGAATCCTCCGCGTCCCAGAGTTCGACGATCAAGCCCATTGAGAACTGGCGGTCTCCGAACGCCAGCACAGCCTTAACTCTAGGGTGTTCAGCTACGACGCGCTCTAAACTAGCTGGGCGAATCTTTTCTCCGGTGGCGAGGACTATTAGATCATCCGCACGACCAAGGATTTTAACTTGCGTAACGTCAGCTGGATTGGCTTCGAGAAGATCTTGGACAACGAAAGGACGGTTCCAGCCTGGCGGGTGACCAATGAGCTGTCGTGTCAGAGAGCCCTTTCCTTCCGTCTCGATAAATTCCAGTCCGATATCAGTTCGGGGGATGAGATAGTGTCGATCGTATCCAGTTGGAACAGGTTGAATGGGAGCTATAGCCCCGATTTCCGTCGCACCTGTGCAGAAAGTGGGAACATCAGTGATAGGCAATCTAGTTGAGACCAGGATGCAACTCACCCCAGTGATTTAGCAGTTGGACGCCGTTCGAGACTAGTTCATCACCAACTGATTCCTTGATGGGCGCCCCTCCAATAGCCAATATCTCTAATCTCTGTAGCGCAGCAAGCCCATCAGATCCCGCGAGATTCAATATATCTTCCAAAATAGATGGAACGGAAAACATGTATCGTGCGTCTGTCGATTTTAATGCAGAAAGAACCGATCTTGCTGTTGGAATGACAGTGGCTGGAAACAGATAGAAAGGCATTCCAATAGATAACGAGAGTGATGGTGCTAAGAGACCAAATCCCTGTAAGAAACATTGATTAATGTCTGTTACCGTCGGAGCTAAGTATTTGGACTTACATGATACAAGGGCAGTGTTGAGACATTCATCGAAAACGTGACATCCCTTTCTGGCATACGATGACATGCGGCGTAGATGAGTGGGTACGTTTGAGAGTGATAGATGGGTTTGGGGAGGCCAGTAGTTCCCGAAGAGTGAAAGATACACGCGTCTACGTCACTTGGCTCAAATTTGTTGTATGCAGGGGGGATATCGACCTCTTTCAGACCATCACTAACCGAGTCGGGAAGAAACTCGTCGTAGTGCAAAGCAACTAAAACATTCGGCCTCTCAGTACACGAATATTGGGACTTGAGCAAATCAAGAGCTTTTTCTGCAGCTTGAGAAAGCTGAGTGCTGACAAGTATTGTGGATGGGTTAACAGCCTGAAGGAGGTGCGCAATGGCAAGAGGTGTTAAACGCGCTGAAAGGCACAGCACCTAGAGAAGCTATTAGTCTAAATTCTTGCATCAAATTTTCGTCATAACTCACCGGAGTTCCTATTCGAAGGAGCGCCGCCATGTAGATGTATATCCCAATGTCGCTTCCGAGTAGAATAGCTACGGGTTTGACAGATTGTTCCCGCTTAATGCGACCACTAGTGGCGCCTGCATTTACAAGCCAAGCTGAAGAGGTCTTGACAGCTTCATGAAGTTGGGAAAATGTGATTTTTCGCGGCTCTGTGTCCTCTTTAGTTCTAGATTGCAGGCCAAACAAATGATCTAAAGTACCAGATGAATTCCTGGAAATAATAATCAAAAAAGTATACGTACCGCCGTTATGAATCGCGTTGAACTGTATCAGTTGTGGTAGTGAGCTGACTCCATCGGGGTGGTCAGTACTGTATTCCAAGTTGATATTGGGACGAATGAAAGGGTGCATCGTCTGAGAAAAGAGGAGGGAGAAAGGTGTTTGAGGATGTATTGTGGTGAAGTTGCAGCCATTTCAATATATAGTCCCAAAACTTTCGGAGTAAGTATTGAACAAGTCAGACCAGTGTACTGAGACGGGCCCGCTGTTGCGACTCCTACACAACCGAATGCGGAAAATGGATGCCCGCATCGCAATGATTGCGCTCTGAGACGGGTGGTGGTGCACTGCCTCGACCTTCATCACAGTCAGAATGATTCATTCTTATAACAGCTTCGCCCTACCAGCGTCGAACTTGACGCTGGGAAACACGACGGACCCTACCAGGTAAAACAAAGAATGATAGTCGGGACAAAGGAAGGGGAAAAATCCTTCCTCAGAAAAAAAAACGGTGATGGTTCGAGTCAAACTGCCGTAATCCCGCTTGGGCTATCCTAGGATTATCTAATGATTCGGCACCTGCAAAAGCCGCCGAACTGACTCGGACTTGACAGAACTTTGAAATGACTCCGATTGGTCTTACGCTCGACCTCAGGGTCTACAGCAGACATGCGGTTTCTGTTGAGGTATCAAGTCGAACAAAGCGTCGACGTTTCAACAGCTTGTCAAACATCAGATCCCGTATCACTGATATGAAGGCGCACCAGTAGTTACATATTTGAATTATTTTTACTCGTTACTTTCGGAATCATCAAGAGGCTGTGAAGCTTAAGTCCCGCAATGATGTTGAGGTGTATCGGCTTCTCGGCATCAAGAATTCTCAGGCAAGCCAGCGCTATTATACCCGTGATCAAAGTTACTGTGAGGGTAACACAGCAATTATTCAAAGAAAGAGTTGATAATTTGTTCATCGATTTCGGTTGGAGATAAAGAGATAGGAATAATTTTGAGGCGAATTCCAATAGCGGTGGTTGCGCGATTGCGACAATTGGGCATTGGAAGACCAGGTAAGGAAAACATAATAGGCATTCGCCAGTGAAGCTCGAGAAATGAATGGAAGTGATATCTCAACACTGATGTGCATATAGAAGATGCTAGACCCTGCAACGGAAGAGAGACGAGCGAAGAATCCATCCTTCTTCAGTCACTAGTGAGCGGAAGATGACCTTCCGATACCCCTCAGACTTGTAACCCGTGAGCTAATAAACTTCGAATAAGCTTCAGAGTGCTTAAAGAATGCGAGCATAGAAGTTCAGACGCAATTTAATTTTTCTTATTGTTGGGTACAATGATGGGTACAATGATGGGCCCAAGGATGTGGCTCTTTTACTTGTTCAGCGGCTAAGTTTCTCAGGAAAGGATCACAGGCCTTACTCTTCTTCAGCCAATACAGTTTTTGTAACAGTCGATATGAGCTGTCTATATCTCTCCTAACCGAGAAGTCGCAATGTTAATACAGTCATTAGAGATGAACCAACATCGAGTGCCACCGTGCGGTGGCGCCAAACAGAACTCATTACGTTTTCCAGATCTTACACAAATACTGCTACATGATTGTGATACCGCTATTGTGGTTGATAATTTCTGGGTTAGTTCTAAATATTTAGATGCTAGAATTAATATAAAATGATTGATTACTCTTGAAAGAAGTACCGAGGGTGACTAGGGAGTATTAGCAACACGTCTCAAACCCCTTACATAATTTGACGTGAAAGTTCCATAAGTGCTTATTTTTGCCAATTAAACGACCAGGGGTGGGGGCGACAAGCGGCGGATAACAAACCGTGGCAGCTACAGTCTTATTCGTAATTCCACTGAACAGTAACGTCAAACTAATGACTGCAAAGACATCACAATTCGACAACTATAATCCAACATAATATGTACGACTGTAAATCTCACTACACCAAAATAAGTAAACGCTATTTTTGCCAGTTGCATCCGGGCCTTTGTCGTTCTGTCTGCGTGTTTTTTGCATCCCCAGGCCCTTACCAATACTATCTGATGTCTTAAGACCTGCCCATGCCACTGTGCTCTGGCAACGGTGCTCAGTGTCAACATTCTTCACCGAGAAAATACTATGTTACACACTGCATACGGCGTAGTTTTTTTTTAGCAAAAATCAACTTATTCTTTAGACACGGGAGCATCTAAAATTGATTTTTGACGTGTTGCTAACTTTACTTCCTACTGAGATGAAGGCGGAAAGATGAAAAACGAACGGATATGCGAGCGTTACGTTACTGTATTGCTCTAAAGTTTCACAGAGAAAAAGATATTGTGTATGAATTCATCGTGTCCGATACTTGCATCACGAGTTGAAGGTGACTGTATACTGGTTCTAACTTGAAAAAACTAAAAGTGGGATACCGTCAAACCCGAACAAGCCCGTGCACTCTGTGCCTCCTATAAATCGTATTATATTGACTATTAGATCGCCTATCTATACTCAGAGCTTCTAATTTTGATGATCTGCTGATGACTAGCGCCAATGCGCCAATGATGCATGCGGCTCTTTTTGTGCAATTTGTCGAGCTCTAGTTCCGTCGAGTCCGGAATTGAACAGCAAGGAGTCTTCTTTTTCAGGTCCCAAAATGTAAATGGATCCGAATTAATGTTTATTGCTTGCTCGGTGACAGGCTTTATGTCAGGTCGAGGTCAGTTGACAGGAGATGATTTTCCAAATTTCTACCAGTTTTCGAGTCAATGTCAAAACGTTAAACGGATGATTTCTATTATTTTTTGTGTGTCCTTCAATAGCTGGTTCTCCCGGCGAAGAAGTTGAGAAGAAGGGCACTTAAAACCTTCGTGAGATAAACCATTATGCATTGATGCCTGCCGGCTGAACTGTGCCCTCTCAACTTCAAAGAGTCACAACGCCACTCCCATACCTCTTTGTCCTATCACATTTACGCCCTGACAAAGAAAGTTTTGTATTGAATTATGACTATTTTTATTTACAGTGACGGTTGATCATCACTCGTGGCTAGACGTTACCGCAGCTTCGATGTCATTTAGTAGAATGAGCCACTCGTCACGATTTGCAAATCGCACCAATTAGGCAATGTTAGGGAGTGGTCGCACTAGTCCGAGGAAGAAAGCTCATTGTACCCTGGATATAAGTTGTTTGCGGGAAACTTTCAAACTGATATGACAGCTCTATGACTACATGTCAGAACGCTCGTGAATAACTCTCGAGAGCCGCATATTTAGTCCAAAACGAAGGTCACTTGAAAGCCTGGCTCCGGATCGTTGCCGGCCTGTACATTTTACAATTTGTCTTTGGTTTTGTTTTTCTTTTTTAAGAAAAAGGGCAAGGGACATGGGATATAGGATATTTGTAAATAATTTTGAAATTTCGTTACATAAATATTAATGAAGGCGATTCCGAGAACTGTGGCGCCTAGACGCCCAAAGAGTGTTCTCAAAGGAACTTGTGAGAAGCAACTTTACCAATAAAAACTATTGCGGACAATTCTTCTTTACGCGCCCGCGCCTGCAACCGAATTTTCGCACTATCCCAAACCTGCTAAGGAAGTACGACCTGTAAGGATTACCGGCAGTCAAGGATAACGCAGGACAATAATTGAGCCAACGGGCTTCATAAGACAAAAGACGGGTAAAAGAATATCAAGAATGTTAAGGCCTTAGCAAAAAAAATGAATCAAATTATTCTTATTAATTTCTCGGATTATAATATCGCCTTTGTAGAACTTAAGACCCATCTTTAGATGCAAAGTAGGCCGTCCCCATACAATAACCCTTGAAACACTTCATTTGAAAAAAATTGCTTCAAAATAGTCACCGGCCTTGCTGTGTCGACATACAATATCGTACTCCGCGGAAAATCCAATAGATAACTTCAAGTTCCAGTACGACATCAATGCATCACTACTCACACAAAACCTTTAATTACCGGTTTCTAGGACCATGACCAAAGGTTGACTGGTATAATACTTGAAACGTAAAAACGGAACGGGTCCCGATAGATGCTCTCCAGGATCAGCTTCTCTTCCACCGCCTTTACCGCATTCTGAGCCTATCCCACCCATGTTCGATAACTGCGAAATTAAAATCCTTTGAGCAATTCTTCAATGGGATCTATGAGATACTAGTCCAAGCTCTGGTTTGTGGAGTAAATTCTTCTAGATTCAGATTGAATTGGCACTTAGCTTGAACACAGCCGAGTCTCAGGCGTCCCCTCACAACACACGTTGTTTCATTCTGCTGATCCCGTTTGAAACGGGAATAATCAAACAATTCGTATTCTGAACTCGGGCTGTCGTTCCGAGTGCAGGGTATTCTCTATATTCTTCTCTGTACCGCCTGTGCTCATGATCAAGCGCTCACTTTCTTTGTGTTCAGATATCAACCTTCATTTGCTCGGGATTTTGATCCGGTACAGTATGTCTAAGCCCATTTCTTACAACTGCGTGTGCTCCACGTGTCCATCAGTGAACCTGTTCATCTCAGCGAAGATGTATGAAAGTATTTATATGAATCACTGACGTGATCCAAGATGGCCGACTGGTCCAATCGGAACACATGCTGTGCCCATAGTCTTAACTCGGTATCGTGGGACTCGGCGCGTTCTTTGTTTTCTACATAGTCATCCAGCGATGAGACCCAAGAAGACTTACCGGGTCTCTCGAAATTGCGACCGGAAATTGCAAGGAATTGACTAAGATCTCCGAGCTCATCATTGAAACAATGATGAAAAAACCATTCCAAGGATAGGCATCAGCTGAACCTTTTAGAAACACGCTGAAAATTTTGTTAAACTTTTTTATCCTACTAACCACACGTTTCCCTCCCGGCCATCCTGACGAGCGGCCCTTCAAAGGGCGCTATAGTCTCTGAAAGGAGTATACAATACATACTATAGAGTACATATTTTTGCAGAAAGCATCAGGTTGCTTGAAAGGTGGCCGCCACAAAGTTGTACCTCGTAAATGGATTGAAAAGGAATTCCATTGCTATTTGATTCTTTATTACATACCAATGCCCGTCATAATCAGAGTATTCAACGCTCAACAGTTGTCAATGAATGGGAAGATCGCAGAGATAAGCAGTTCTGGACACACGCAATGTGTGATAGATTAAAGAGAGCTTTCGGAGCGTTTTTTTTTTTACACGTAAAGGTGATCGGGGCTATGTATAGCGCGCACACTGGTTCCATTGTTTTTTGGGTTAGAATTCTTTCTTTCGACACGCTGAAGGTAAGATTTTTGGCATGGATCAAGATTTTCTCAGTCTTTTTTTTTTGATCCAGGATGTAAGCCTGGGGTAATGACTACAGCCGACGATGTGTGTTCGTTTCGAAAGAAGAACGTTTGAATTCCAGTTCGTGTGATCGGTTCTTTCCTTCAAATTCTATTCAATTATGGCTGCGCTTTTGAGATACCTCTGATTTACTGGCGTCAGCGCTTTGAGTAGACCAACGTTGGCTCACCCGTCCCACTGGGTGCGTGTGTGTTCGAACGTATGGAAGAACGGGAGCACTGAAATAGAACATGTAAAACATGAGGCACACAGATACTGAGATAATCCATGACATAGTTGTCACCTCATGCTTATCTCATGGCCTTTTCCCTACAAGATGCATATGTATAGGTATACAAAGACTATGGGTATGTGCAGTTGTTCAGATCATCCACCACTATAGATCTCGATAAGGATTGACAAAGGATACGAGCATTGGATGGCAGACGCGATTTTCAGTGAGCCTGTTTCTCTCACGCGACCTTCGTAAGAAAAAGAAATCGACTCAACTGAAGCGGAAGAACTTTACACACTCGTAACAAACAAACGAACGGTGATTAATTATAGCTTTTTGTATACTATACACATACGTATGATTGCGAATTTGAAAGAACCAAGGCACTTGGACCTTGCGATTCGTCACCTATCCCCAGGGTCCCGCAAATTCAAGATTTAAAAATATCTGTTTTTCTCCTAACTTCTCTTCTTTTCATTCATTTATACACATGAGACCTTTTTGCGTTCGGACGCAACAAATTCGAGGATGGAAAAAGCGGTATTTCATATTGAATTAGTTATTGGAGTGCTACATTTCGAGAACTGCGAGCTATTTCTAGAAAGCCATTACAGAAGTTTATGAAGGAGACAGTTGAATGTCAGACATTAGTTGATACAATCGCGGAAGTTTCAAAGAGTCTTGAGGTTCCCTTTTTCGCTTTCGTTTTGGTTTTTGTAAGCCATGAACTAGACCAAGTGGTACAGTCTCGAATTCATTAATACTACTATTTTTATCAACAGTTAGTGCTGGAACGATTGAATGTACCGGTTTCCGTCTGAGTTATCACCATCATTGATTTAAGTTTCTATGACTGGACTGGAATGACGCGATCTCAGCTGAAGTCTGGCATTGAAGGGGCCCGAGGACAAACCGCCGGATCACATTACTAAAGTACTGTAACTTGATTTTGCGGATTCTCATGGTCAAGCCGTCGGGGTTGAGATTCGCCGACACGCCGCTATAGGAGATGGAAAGCTTATGCCAAAACGAGGAACGAAAGTTCAAGCGATTTACAAGCTCGAGCCAAGCTTTCGAAGGCGAGGAACCGTCGGATTTGGACTCTTTTTTTTCTTTCTCCCGATATTTACTGATGCGATTGGGAACCTTGCGATTGACAGGAAGCCTGTAACCTTACATGATGACAGAAAGAAAAGAAAAAATTTAAGGCTATCACCCATTTGGAAGGTATTTACCTATCCCCTCACTGTGATTTCTTTCCCTTTGATTATCTTCGTATACAATTACTCAATGTAGCGGCATAATCTGTATTGAAAAAGTATTACTTCAAGGCCTATTGAAAGACGTTGACATTCGACGATGTTTGGTACCTTTTGTAAGACTTGATCGCTACCAAAAATAGAGGTAAATCTCACTGCGGGCGATCTTATGCTACTAAAGCCCTGGCTTCGGTGTATCAGGCTGACGTCTCAAGCCACTCGGATCCCCATCGATATGTATACTATACTTGAACTTTTTCTGTTAAACAACTGGACGGCATCAAACTTCTGTCTCTGTAATACTTGGATTGCTCAAACCCTTTGCTACTACTTATTCTATGATTTAAGGATGCTTCATGATACTTTATATAGAGCGGAATCTCATTACTGGCCGCGTCCTTCGGATAGAGCGTTCCAGGAAAGACGCATGGACATCTAGACGCGCGCAGATATAAGCATCTCTGTAAGTCATTCATGCAATTCTATCATTAGAACTTAAGAAATGCCCAGCGCTCAACCGCAGCCCTACCCGGCGGTATTTGTGCATGTTTATGCTGTTTTCCTGATTCTCTCCTTATCAAGTACTTAGGATTCAAAGAAGGGGCGAAGAAAATGCGGCCTGGAATCCGGGCCTGCGTCATACTAAGCTTCGAGCCTCGAGCCAGTTTTCCTCCTGACCAATCAATTTTGATGAAAAGGGTGTGCATTGGCTGGCGTCCTAGTGTTCGGACATTTGATGGCCTTAACCCCATAGTTGAATTCCCGTTGAGTCCCTAATCAAGAAAACAGCTGACAGGCATCCCGGCCGCACGCTACCGATTGTCCATGTATCATACTGAATCTATGTACTTGTACACTTCCTCGCTCCCTGCGCGTGGGATATTACAATGGATTAATGGAAACGGTCCGGGGGATTTCGGTACCCCTTTCAATCTCTTCTCTCTTCTCGCTCCCTGATGCCAGATGCTAAACAGGTACTAGTGCGAGTGAGTTGTGTATGGATACTTTTGAACATGGATCTCATCAGACGACAACGGGTTATTCAGCGCTCGTTCTTATAGAAAAAAAAACATACAAAAAAAATAGAAAAGATGGGGAAATCCATACGACATAGTAAGCTGCATGCAAACCGTGTCGAATCTTAATTTAGACCCACACGATCTGCTAACAGTTAGCTTAGCGCGACCCTCTTTGACCAAAAGCTCCAAAGATCCAAATTTGTTCGGATCGGGAAGAAGGACGGAAAGTTGGGAAGGGGAAGATGTCTCGCGGTAAGTTACGACCGAGAATAGATTATATGTTGGTTTTGACATGGGTTATACAAAGACCTGCTACGTTTAGTCCATTTGGACTAACGATGTGCCTGTACTTTTTCTGTGATGTATACACTTATGTATTGTCCGAACTTTCAGATTGGTTCGCAAATCATATGGTTTAAACTCGAACCGCCTTCGGAGGAGGCAGGCCAGACTTCAACGTGTTTCGTTCCTATGACCAACAGGCAGAAGAGCGGTTGTGGTAAGGGAAGAAGCAAAACGTGACTGATCCGCAGGGAAAAATTTGTAAAGGGTTTTTTCACCAAGTATGTAGACATGGTAAAATGATGTCGGGCGAGCTGTGCTGTAGATTTGGGCCTTCTTGACCCCGCATTGTAATGATCAAATTCTCAGTTGGCTTCTCGATTTAGTCTAGTAAATGATTATGGCATATTCAATAACATGTTTTTCCCCATATATCATTTTCGTAATAAGTTATGGAATATGCATCTTGCACAGTAAATCTTATGCATTGCCGAATGTAGCCGGAAAGGGACGGATAAAAAGGCCCTCCCAATTTCTTATCCGACATCCATTCCACAACCAAATTTTTCTCGACTCTCTTTCCTGAAGCTCGCCTTTGGCAACTCTTCCTCAAACCTCTCACTCGACACTTTACATTCCCCACATCTCGAATAGCAATGTGCTGCTCTTCATCCTGCTCATCGGCAACAGTGTACAGCACTATTCTTGTTGCACAGCACTCTACCGCGTCATCCTCGTCTTCCATGTCCCAAACCACCTCAGCCCATAGTGCTCCCCAATGCTGCCACTGCGGTTGGCGCGGCGAGCATGCTCCCAATTGCCCTTTCAAAGCATGAAAGCTTTTCTTGTTGTATTTGTATCGGAACCTTACTGCATGTGGTGCGTTTCGTTCCATGTTTGCTCGGAAAGAGCTTTTCTTTCACGTTCTCTAACACTCTTGCATAGACTCGCATCATATCACATATCATAATCTTACTTCGTCTCTTGATCACGCGTTGCGTTGCAACTTCCTCTCCCCCCCTTTCTCAAACGTCTCTTCGCCAAATCCCATCCATTCGAACCCCCCAAGTTGCACTCTCAACCTCTTTCTCTTTCACGCAAAACCCATCGCAAATTTTTCTCCTCTTTGACGTCCTCGTCTCAGCATCGCAACCAACCTCTCTCCGTCTAATTCATCCAAATCATCATTTTTACTGCAATTCGCTTTTTAATCCCCTCGCTATTATGCATATCTTGCTGTACCATATTTCTCGCGAGGGCAGCGCCTTGTTCACCACTTACTCGCGCGCGCGCCGTTCGTCAGAGTTGTGTGCGTTTGTTTTTACCGCTGTCGTCGCCATTGCCATCGTCTGCTCGGCTCCCCAAAGTCGTTGCTGTGCTGTGTTTCTTGTTTTCCTTTTTTGTTCTTTGTTTTTATATACTGTACTACATGTTTTGTTTATTCCGTATAGACGAAGCGGAATAGGGAAGGGAAGGAGGGGTAGGGCCCGAGGGGGATGGTTGATGGAAGGTCCGGATCCGTTAGTGCTGGGTGCTGTTGTTGTTGTTGTTGTTGTTGTGGTGGTGATGTTGTTGTTGTCCGTATTATCCGTGCTGTGTCTTTCATGTTGTTGTAATTACTCCGCTGGCATGTCCATATACATATCTTATATTATCGATTTGTTTTTTCCTTTCTTAGTCTCCCTCCTCATGTCAAACTGTGGTCCCGACACGAGCAACCGGTGCTCGCTGTCATCATGTCGGTTAAATTTCATAGGATGGGATATGAAGTTGGTTTTGATGTTAAGATTAAGGTTTCATAGATAGATAATTTAAGACTGCGTACTTATACTTTAAGTCCCGTCCACAGGGGTTCGAGAAGGTTGATGGATGAAGTCAGTGCTATTGCTGTACTTAGAGTATATACATCTGTGTAAGTATGTACATACATGATGTACAGAAAGAACTCAACAACGTTACAATTCAAATTCTGCACAGTTTTTTCTGATCACGAGAGTTTTTATCTTTACTCCGATAATCCCTGGTTACCTTGTACCACATAACTTCTTTGGATCAATCAGCACTTCTCGGAGAACGTGTTCCTGACGATGATGATCTTTTGTTCGGCATGCGAAAATACTTCTCCCCACATAGATGTTCCAACCGAGTGAAGTTCTTGGGATTACAAAGTTTGTGAAAGAAAATGCTGATAAAGAACTTCTCGGAAAAAAAAAGTCAAGGCTACAACGTGTTTTTGGTGGTGCTAGTGTCAAATATTTAAATTGAAACGAAATTTGAAATAGAGAGATAAAGGAGAGAGGAGGAAAGAAAGAGGTTTTTTTTCACAAGCGTTTACACTGGGTTTGAACAACAGGAAAAATCGAAGTTCTTTTTTATACATACGTCACTGTATGGATCGGAGGCCACATACCTAGCGAGGAATCGCACGAAAGTTGACGACGCCACCCCCGTGTGTCATGTGGGCTGATCGAGGCGAGAGATGGAAGGAAGGAAGGAAGGGACGGATAAGGAGATGGAAGAAAGAAGGCTCACTTTTCCGACGAAGTGATGGATGTAAATGTTGCGGGGAAGAGAAATTATAGAATGTGGAGATTCTGGGGAACATGCCACTGGGGTCATGGTTCTTGACAAGTTGCTTCCCGAACTGATTTCCTCCTTCCCCTTAACGATTCAGTGTCAGGACCTTGGCACAATGCCGTACAATTTCGATGGCAAGGCTTACTAGCTAGGCTTACCCGCTGTAAGGTGGGTCAAAGATATGTCAGAGAATCAATCACATCATAAAAATAGTTCGGAGCTATGAAGTCTTAATGATAATCAAAGATATGAAAAGGTTGTAAGGTCCCAAGCTAGTGATATGAAAGCAGTACTATTACGGTTTTAGTCTGTGATAATGAATATCCTTGTTTTCAGGATTGAATGAAATGATCCATGAATCGTGCGTAATACTCCGGTAAGTCTCGAAAGCCGGACCGAACCAGGACTGGTCGCAGGGTTCACACGTTCTCTTTCAACCACCATGACCGCCGGTACTATCCCCCAACTTCCCCCACACTCTTCCTTTGTCCAAGTCTCTTTCCCTGAAGAACATGTACTTTTACTCACACTCAACAGACCCAAGTCTCTCAATGCAATGACGCCAGAAATGACACGCGATATTGATTGTTTGCTCACATGGTTCATGGATGAACCTGCGCTTTGGTACGTCTACTAACCCTTTGTCTGATGGCATTTCTTCTTTCACTCGAATGGTTACGCTTACCTGCTAATCATTTCCCCTCTTTGATTCCACAAATTTCATAATTTCCACCATTTGGCATGTGCATTATCCACCTTTTCAACAAAAACATCCACACCGACGGTCGTTGTGCCGTTCAGGGTCGCTATAGTGACTGGAGCTGGTCGTATTTTTTGTGCTGGAGCAGATCTCAAGGCGTAAGTTGTCCATTCGATTTCTTTCATTCAGCTTTACCCGCGCTATCCGTTATCCGTTACTTATTTACCCATACACCCGCGCGGGAAGGGTCACTTCTTTTTCTACTCGGTCGTTTCTTCACGCCGTTCGAACCCTTCGCATCGGTATCACTGTCCAATCTCCTAGGAAATGGACACGGACGCCTTTCCAAAAGTCCGGCTTTGCGGTCGATCGGTTCCCTCTCCAACTTCTAACCAGGAGCCTCATATCGGGCCACGGCTCCGATTGCTGAATTGGGCATTTGAGCGCTTGACAATATGCTTAATTTCTTGGTCCTCGTTCTCCTCATTTTTGTGTACTACACAAAAATGAGGAGAACGAGGACCAATGTGTAGTAGTGAAACATCACCAACGTTCCTCAACAGACTGACTGTTTTGGGCTAGACGAGTGCCGGAAAGGATTCCTGAACTCAGGAAAATTTTCCACGTCGGATTCGACCTTCTTTCATTATTCATTCCATGTTCCATGTTCCTTTTTTTTCGCTTTCAAATGTGAACCTGTGACGAGCTCTGACACTTCCCTTTTTATCATTATCGACATTCATTCTTTTTCCAAAACAGATGGAACGAGCACAAAAAAGGTGGGGACGCTAGCGAACAAGAAAACGTTATGGGCGATGGGACCGGTTTCGCCTCCATCTCAAGAAGAGCCATGTCGAAACCGATCATAGCAGCCGTCAACGGCGGTGCCTATGGTGGAGGTATGGAGATCGTGTTAAATTGCGATTTGGTCGTCGCGAGTGAAGATGCAAAGTTCGCATTGCCGGAGGTAAAGCAGGGTGTTGTCGCTGCTCAGGGAGGTGGGTTATTTTTTTTTTCTTGTTCTACTTAATTGGAATATATTTTTTCTACTATACCGGTTATATTATGTCTGCTATCGTCTGCGCACAACGATTTCCTGCTGCCTGTCACTGAGATCGCGCGACGAGCGCCGAGCTATGACAAGGAAGTGGTTGCGGATTTATTTGAACTTTGCCCTGGGCAATGTGTCTAATTGAATCTATAACAACATAACGACTCTAAAGGTCTATATCTATATGCAGACCCGATGTAATCGTTCATTGTGCACACATAACCCAAGACTTTTTTCCGAGCGTTTAACACATATGCTCATTTATCATTCCGTTGCTAGGTATACCGCGTCTCGCCAATATAGCTGGACATCAGGTGAATCTTGTTCCTTTTTCCCTAATTCTTTGCACGTCCTACTCTGTCCTATCCTACCCCTCGGTTTCCTTTTCTCTTAGAGTTTTCGCTTTTTGCCACTTACCATGAACTAACCAAAACCTTATTTCCATCGTTATACAATCGTTAACACTATCTTCATCTGGATTTGCGTTTCCTGGTTGTTTGTCAATCTGTTTATTTGATGATCTCTGTGGTGTTGTGGCGTGTTGCCTTCGAACTTCGAACCATGATTTTGGATCATCCTGAATGACAGCTTGCGGCTGAAATGCTTCTGACCGGAAGGACAGTCACCGCTCAGGAAGGCTACAGTAGATTCGGATTGTGAGTAAACCCTTTTGCATCATTTGTTGGTGCCTTTTTCGCGTCGTTTGGCGCAAGCGTTTGCAGTTGAGGCGATGTCCCGTGATCACATCGGTGTGTTACCTTGTGTTACAGTGTATTCGTGGACCCACTTGCAACAACGCATGTATAGCATCTTATGTGCACCCCGTAGTGGTCGTGCCATCGTTCTTTCTTCCTTTTCTTTTCTGATCTTTGTTGCTATCTGACTAACCAACCAATTCATATCTAACCGACCCACCCAACCCTACCAACCCCAGCATCAACGTTGTCGTCCCTCCCTCCGAATTGCTTCCCACAGCCGTCCGTCTCGCCCAACAAATCAACGCCAACTCACCCGATGCCATTCAAAGCACCAAACTTGGACTACTTCTTTCTGCTAATCGTCCCTACGAGAAAGCGCTCGAGAAACATATGTGGACGAAAGAGAGTTCAAGAGTGTATAGGGGTGAGAATATCAAGGTTAGTCTTCATTTTTTTTCGAGTGTTCTATTCTTTTCTCCTCTTTTTCTGTTTTCGTTTGCGTTTTGCCTCCGTCTCACGTGTACACACAAACATACATGCACGGTCTCTTGATTTGATTCCGATTTCTCTACTCTTGGATCTTTCTTTCCTTATTCTTCGCCGCACCCTACCAGTCATCCCTTCTTAGGTTTGGACTCGTTTCTACTGACTAAACTGACTTTAAAAAATCTATTTTTGAATGACTTGCCGGCATCAACTTATCGCCCGAAATCCTTATTCGCTCCCGATGTACTTCAATTGGGACCGGTCATTCACCGTCCGCTATAACAAATTGCTGGCACAACAAAAAAAATCATCATCCGGATTGATGATGAATTCAATAACTGTGCATATGACTGTGCCCCGATATCGACAATATTTTGCATGCCAAACGTTCGTCATATTGCGCAAACTTTTTTTTTGATGTTCGACAAACGAATGGCGCTGTATCGATCTGGTTTTGTTTCCGCTCGATCTTTCTCCGTCTTCGCTGGCCGTCTTTGATCTTGCTTCTCATTCGCTGTTCGAACATCCACCTTATCTGACCTGTTTCCTGTCGTCCTATCTATGGACTCATTCATGATCTCTTTCCTACTCAAACACTCCGACTCTACGCCATTTACAGGAAGGCTTGAAAGCTTTCTCAGAAGTGAGTCTCCCGTCTATTCAAAGTCCTTCTAGTGCACCTAATCGTGTACTCTCATTTAACAGAAACGCAAAGCCATTTGGAAAAACCCAGCTAAACTGTAGATCCAAAGACACAGCTTCATTGTCAAATATAAATATCTATTAGATGGTGTGTGTCTTGCACTTGGCGAACTGTTGAGCCGCTCTTGGTCTCATTCAAAAGGTGTTTCTAGGTTGGATCTTTTTCTCTCGTGTACGTGCTGCGCTGTCCTTTAGTTCACTTTTTTTTTGTGTTGGGCGAATCCACGTCAATAAGTATGTCATTGACATCTGACAGCGGTTCTTTGGCGGTCTTTTGGGCCTAGTCTTGTTTTCTTTTTTTGCTTCCCTCTTACTGGTTTGAATGTGAATTCGTAACTGGTTACTTGAACTGTAGATAAGCTAGAAACCATGCAAATGTCATCATTGACCAGTTTTGTCACAATTAACCGCTAATGTAGTGAACTATTTCACGGATATTTATATTCTTCCTTTACGTGCCATTGAAGTCGAAACTTTTATGCCCTAAATCTAAAGCCGGCGTTCAAATTGCAATTGCAAGTACCCTTTGCTAGTCTCCTCACTTCTATGACATATCGCCGCAATTGAAGAGTGGGAACGTACGGACTTACGGCAAGAAAACGTTCATTCACTTGCATAGCGGGACGCCTTTGAATAGACATTTTTATTATCATTAACTCTCAGCTAGGCTAGTCCTTAAAGGCAATACCGTACCCGACCACACTTCCTTCAATAGTCTAAACAGTAGCATAGGGCTCTTGTAAACCCAATGACATGACTCATACGGACGGATATACTACCTTGAAATTTGGTCAGCTTCACATTAGTAAGTATTAACCTATGTATAGAGGACCATAGGCATGAGAAGGGTATGACGCGGCTTTGAACTAATGGATGACCAAAAATACGCCTTTCGATTGCTTCCTCAAGAGCAATCATACATCGGAAAAAAATGAGAGAGAAGCTGACAACCAATTCAACCTTGTCTTGCTCGCTCAGGTTAGTATACGCAGTGTGCAGAGTTCTTGAATTCTATACCCATTCGAGATTAAAACACAGACCGGCTTGACTATTTCAAGGTCATATCGAAGCCTCCGGAAAAATTGTTCATATCAGGAGCATTAGGAGCATGATTGGGTCTCTTTCCGTATAGAAAAATTTAAAAGCGGGACCGACGGCCCACGAGTGAAAAAGGTTGTGCTCGAATAGGATGATTAGAACAGAACGGAAAGACAGAAAATGGCAAAAGGCAAAAAAGGTCACTGTATAACAAGATTCAATTGTCGAACGTGAGTGATTGTGCTGCGAAGAGCTTCGGCGTGAATAAGTGGGAAATTTAGTGCTCGGTCTATAGAACGACCGAGAAATTGTCATATGGGATGTGTCATGGTTCACCAAGACCCTTGGACTATTTCCCTTGCAGCCACCGAGACTATGGGTCAGATTATTTTTCAGCGATGTTACGCTCTTAGCTCATCAAAAAAAACTGTAAATGGACCGTGGTAAACCGTACATGCAAAATGCTCGGTGGTGCGTCTCACCAGTGCATTTACACGGTGCCACTAGAAGAATTCAGTTGAATGACAAGAATCAACTTATGACTTAATGGAAAATTGGTGACTAGATCCAATGGGCGCTTGATAGAAAGCATAAGTCACTTGGATTCGTTGTACTCTGCCATTGAAAGCTAGTCTACTTGCACATGTAATGATGAGTGCAAGTGGAATTTGATGCAACGAGTCGAGGGATCTGCATAATAACTCGCTGTTTGCCATCCGCCTGACAGAAAATGCCAGATTACTGATTCTTGAAGCTGTGCACGGGCATAAAAAAAACTCCATTCTGTTTTGTGCGGTGGATTCTGAACTTCTAGCTTTGTTCGTGAGCAAATTTGAAAGAGGACATAGAGAAAACTAATCATCAGAAATAGACTGGGAATATAATATGACCATATACTGGAAAATAGTACCAGAAAATGCCTTCCGCGAACTGAATTTCTGGGATGTGACAGAATTCGGACCTAAGAAAATCAATTCAGAAGCCAAGCGAGACCCAAACAAAAGAGGTTTAGTCGATCTATAAACTACCATCTACGCATATATTTGTTGAGATCGTTAATTTTTTTTTGAAATGATGAAAACGAATAGATTTACACATATACAGCTCTTCCTGTTGAAAACTGTTATTGCATTCGGGAATTGGCTAAAAGGACCCGCCTTGCTCTTTTTCTGTGCAGAAGTGAACCAGACCGATATTGAAATTTGGTGGCAACGCTCCATCAAGAAACCTCGCATCAAGCCGGAATCATCAGGGCAAGTATCGGTGCTTATTAATATTCAGTTTGTGATAAGTAGGCTAGAGGACCTCGACCACTATCTGGATAAGTTTTATGCGTCAAAGATATGATAAACTTTGAAATGCTGAACGTACTAGGAGATGGCCCTGGCCCCAGGTACACTACTATATTTTCGAATATTAATACTAATACATATTAGTAACACGGCGTTGCCTTGTCCCTCATTGATCTTGCTGCGCGTGATTGGACACTACTTAGTAACAGAGCGATATCACTAACTTCACTGTCCCGATACCAACGCACTCAAGTTATCTAAGAAGCTCGGAAATGTCATGGTCGAACCTGGAATCTTCTTGAGAAATGACAGGCTACGGCAATCTTACTTCTAGAATGACCAGCCAGGGCTCGTTTTTCGACGAGCGTGAGAGGCGAAAATAGCTGAATACCCAATACTTATTTAGCAGTGTGATCTGGAATGAGTCACAACTGCGTCGGCCGAGGGGGTCATAAAAGTGTTCAGAAGAATCAAATTTCCTTAAGCGATAGCAAATTTTAGTTCGAACCAGTTCAATGACATTCTGAACTATAAGTAAAACCCAACTATAGCTTGCTTTCTATCACCTTCGAGGAGCGCGACAGTCTGCGACAGTTCAAGTAGAATGCATCACGACTCTTAAGGATTTTAGAGAGTTCTCCGTAGCCCAATTCCTCTCCTCCTCTTCCGATACTCGTAGACTATAGCCTGGCATCTCCAACATGGTTGAAATTCTCTCTTCCCCCTTTTCCTCTGATTTTCAGCCCCCGGAAATCGAACCGTGGATCTACTGAATACCAACGAGACAAAATTTTGTACTGCTGCCACAAGTCATCACTTGAATTTGTCTTTAATAAAAGAACGCAAACACCCGATGATCTTGTGGGTAACACGAAAGATCTTCGTTCTCTACAAATTGATTTTCATTTCCTCTCGTCATCTCAAAACCATTTTTCCATTATTCCTATTCATATTCATACCGTAAATTCCGCCCTCAACACTTTTGTCGGATCGCCTTGAGTTGGCATGATACATATTTGTCAAGAATTCATCTATTTTTTACTCTCCTCAAGGTTTCAAGTCTTCTATCCGGTTTCCAGAATCTCTGCCGTTGATTTCTTCAATGACTTGAATGCTTGCAGGGTAAGGTTGCAAATAGCTCTCGCTGACGGAAACAGTGAGTGAATAGGTGTGAATAATCTTACAATTTTATTCTTACCACAAGATAGTTTATGTTTGTGCATCCTTAGATAAATATTGTCGGTGATACCTAGGCATATTCTCTTGCCACACACTGCATGGATATCAAAATATTCCACAAAAAATGAAGTATTTTAATTTCTAGTGGAATATTTTAAAAAATATTCCGGAACAAAATCATAACCCATAAATGC
The DNA here is from genome assembly GCA_004369135.1 of Dendrothele bispora CBS 962.96. Classification (NCBI taxonomy): domain Eukaryota; kingdom Fungi; phylum Basidiomycota; class Agaricomycetes; order Agaricales; genus Dendrothele; species Dendrothele bispora. The sequence continues at coordinate 48,875 of ML179161.1, read as the reverse complement.
AATAGGCCTTAACCTGCATACAGTAACACTTGAGGAATGAAAACACCTATGTGAATATCCAGCTTCGCGACGATATGATCTGAGGACTGAGAACTCAGGTTCAGCGGAAAGGTCAAGGGCTATTGATTCGATGCATGCACGCGCATGCATGGGTATAGCGCCTATGACTAACGTAGATATATTCTGTTATCAACCAGGTGCTCTGTAATCTGTCAAAGTCCGAGTCAGTGGCTCATACTTGTACTTGGATGTATGTATATCCAATTCCCGTCCTATAACTTACTTTTCTTGGTAACAACTATATGAATCAGGAAGAATTACTCAACGCTGCCACACGAGCGTCGGACGGTTTCACAGATATTCTGTAAATATGACTATACTATCAATCTGTTGACGTCCCCGAGAAAGAAAAAGCTGTTGTATTTGACGTATTACTCGTTTCTGTCAGTGCTATGATGAAGGCGGAACCTTTTCCAAGCCCTTCTCCCAGTTCTATGAGAGGGCAAAGCCATCGATACCAATCTCTCGTAATTCAATGTATGTGATTTTGTTTTTGCCTCGGCGTTGCAAACGTGTGGGACTCATTCAATCGACTTGCGTGTTGTTGGCTAGCGCTCTAATCGTCGACCTCTTCGTAATGTGTGGTTGCAGTTTCTTGTCGGCGTGAGGGAAATGCGGAGTTAATGTGAACTATTGCTAACTTCCTTCAGGCCGCATTACAATTATACGAAGTGCATGTGCATTTGTTCGTAGAAATGATCTCCGCCGACCCTCTAGCTTTTACTCTGGACGGAAGAAACCCAGAAGCGAGACTGCCTTACGATTATATTCCGAATTCGTGACGATGGACCTTTAGGACCGCAATATTCATGTCGAGTCCGGAAGTCTCCTTTTCTAGAAGCGTGTAGATGTATTCTGTAGATTCCTTTTTTTCAGAAGGTCCTTGAGACAACTTGGAAACGGTCACTTCAAACTTGAAAGTGCGTTTGTCAAAATGAAGAACTCATAAAATGTAAACCTTTCCCTTTCAGGTGTAGCATGAAAACTGGTAAATACACCTTAAGTGGTGTGATCAATTCCAATCTCGGCTTCTTTATGAGAGATCAGCGCAAATATGCTGCGGCTACATACGCACGACCGTCTGTATCGTCAGTCTGGTTATATGAGCCTACTATACTGCGGCATAGATGATCGATTGGTAACTGAATACCTAACGCTCCTTCCACTTGCCACCTGTGATAGAAAGTTAGACTTCTTAGAATTGGTCCAGTAAGAATTTAAAGTGGCATAATGAAAGAGGGGGCCATTGCTGAGGTCTGAGGCCGTAAGTTCAACAGTGTGAGTACACGTGCTGAGGTCAGTCTGAGGGCTCAGCTCAAAAAAATTTTACCGATTTTCCAGCCGGGGTGGCTAAGGTTTTAGGGGAACGCCGAGAATCTTGGAACACAACTCATACCGGGAGAAGATATTAAGGCGGCGAACTGTGAGCGGCCGTAGAGAATCTGCGTTGTTCCAAAACAATCAGGGAGTGGTACCCAGATAGTATGGACACAGGGGTGATGGCGACGATGTCGAGTCATTCAGAGCTGAAGGACACGGAATACCCATCACGGGAAGTGCTAGATCGATTAGAGGGAGAATTTGATTCTGTTCAAATCAAAATTGATTGTCATATCCTGCATAAGATCCTTGATAAACGTGACTGCACTTACAGGATGAGATTTAGCGTAGTTCTGGATGTTTTAATGAAGAGTTGTAATCATCATTCACTGCTTAATGAGACAGTCAAAACTCAAAACACTTGTGATGCTGTCTGTCTGGGGAAATGAAACACGATGGCGCCGGATCAACGAAGATAAGATGAATCGAGGGCTGGGCCAGAATATCAAATGTGACACTCAGTGCTCACTCTCATATCATACCCTTTTCTGAGATCTGTAGACGATGTTTGTTATGGGAGATTAGAGATTTACCTCTGTGAAGATATGTAGATATCAAACCCAGCTTCAAGTATCCAAAAAAGAGCATCAATTTTTACGAGGCCGATTGTAAGAAATTGTTCTTTTTGCCGCCGGGGGACCGATACGGTCCTGTTTGGATCAGAAGCTTCTGACTTCCTCGGCCCGGTTCCAGGCCCGCACTTACCTTGCGGTGGCCCACTAATTATAAGCCCTCTGTCTTTGCAGTCCATAAGCGCAAGCACTTTACCGGTATATTGGTTAGTGGCTGGAGTATCAAGAATCCGGATTCCAGACTGAAGATACACATGACCATATAAGTCCAAATTACAATGGTTGTATAAGCCCCAGTCCTTATCCGCTTCAACACAGAACTCAGGTCTCGCCTTTAGTTGATCATGTCTTCTAGATCTGAGGGACCGGAAGTTGGAGAAAGTTGTTCTCGGCCTATCCAGCCGTGCTCAGAGGGGAAATGTCTCTCTGCTGAGGCTACCAGGACAATATTCCCTGCAATGAGTCAAGGACTGTCAAAAGTTTTCCTCATATCGTACATGTAACAAAAATACCGTTACCAAACCTTCTAATGTGTAAACCGAAACTGCTTACAGTTACTGAACGGGAACCAGAGGAGAATATTAACTTCTGGGCAAAGAAAATGAAAATAAATCACGATGGCCATAGTTTTTTTTTGTGATTTACAGAAGTATAGCAATGTATATGCGCACATGTAGATAGACGGAAGGCATACTAGGGTTGGCCTGACATTTACTTGTCCTTAGGCTGGGTATCAAGACCACGTCCGCGTCCACTGAATAATGATCAGTTCCAGTCCATCGATCCCCTTCACTCCATCATTGCTTCACACGTCTGACCTCCCATCGAACCTTGTCTTTTCCTTTGCCATGGGATCCTTCTTTAACTAGCACAATTACCTTCTTCGTCTCGCTCTCGTCTTCCCAATGATCGACTCTTCTCAATTTAGGACACTTCCATGCCAACATACTCGCGTTTTCATCATTCTTCCGGATTCTACTCTTGTCGGATCCGGAAGGCTCCGAAAGGGGTATAGATGAACTGAGATGGTTGGCATGATTAACTTCAGGTACACCGGTTGAGGCATAAGGGCTATATGACATGGGATTGGGCAAGGTCGAGACTTCGTAGAAGAATTTGATGCCATGGAAAGTCGTCAGCTCAGGTAGAGCGGAGAGCAGAGTCGCCCACTCGACAGCGTTGGTATTGATCGCTCTCGCGGAAGGGCCCGTTGACAATGGATTTCCACTAGCGGTCCCGGATAAACGTTTTCCCAAATCCAACCACGTTAAACCCTTCGGTGCATATTCAATCAAGCGACGTACGTCCTCCATCTCAACCCAATTCGCAAGCTCGATTCTTTTTACGTTAGTCCCATAGGTCTTGAGATTGTACAGGAAGTTGCGATTCGGATCGTTCGGTAGGCCCTGAGGCGGACATCGGGTCGACGTAGATCCAATGCCGGCGTCAACCTGCGAGTAGTGAGCGCCTGTGAGGCGAACTCCCCGAATAACTTCTAATGGACGTGATATGTCCGATTCAAGGGGACAGGCCAGAAGCGAACTGACAATTTCCCTGTTTGCGGTGATCTCCCTTAGGCGTGGAAGTGTGTTAGGAAGGAAGGTCAGGGGTTCATCGTTGCTTTCTCCCACCGACCCACTTAGATTAGCAATGTCAAGGACTAGTACCTCGACGTTGGCATGTGCGAGTAGAAATGTCGTTACCGCATCGGTGCCGACGTTGCGGTTGCTATTGGTAGACGCCGAGACACGTAGATTTGTAAGGGCAAGGAAACGAAGATTCGTCCAGCGGCCAAATAGGAAGATGTCATCGGCAGGCAAATAAGAGGGAAATCCATTTGACACCGCGTTTCGAGAGCGAGGAGCGGTATATGATATCGCTAGGCACTATCCAGAAATCTTTGTCAAAAGAATGATAGGAGATATTCAAAACTGAGGCGTACCTCAAGGTTAGGACAGCTGTTGAGCATACCCTTGACACGAGAAAGCGATGGATGTCTAGCGGCACCATATGAATGTTTAGTAGACGACAGCGTAATTTTTGTCAGTTCAGGGAGCTGCCAAAAACATTTGAGGAACGGCCGAAGGCTGAAAGGTATACCCACTTACTACAATTGCTGCCTCTACTCTTTCTTCGTCCGAGTTAGATTCCTCGGAAGGCTCTTCCTGGCCCTGAGCTGACCCAAAGGGTGCAAAAACCAAGTTATCATTGATTTCGACTTCTTTCAACGTCTGGCATCGCAGCAAAGCTGGCCACATATCCTCAATGGACAATGGCGAGTGATTACAGCTCCACTTGAAGTAAACCAAGGTGGTCATTCTACCCAGAGCCTGCAGCACGTATCTCTCCTGCTTTACGTGCATGGTCAACTCATCGTCCGTACTCTCCAAATCCGTATCGCTAGCTATAATTCCAGCTGGAACGATCTCCTTCGTAGCAGGTGCTCGTTCGTCCAGGATTTCCAACTGCCTGACATTTTTCGCGAGAGACCGGTTGACGATGAGATGATTCCAAACACTGATGCTGCTGACTTTGGCGCGTACGACGCGGTAATCAAAGTGACGTGGTATGACCACACTATGCATACGCTGGCAAGTCAAAGCCAAGTTGAGCAAGTCATGTTTGGAGTCGACGTGAGAGACGATGTAGTCTAGAATTTCCGTTGGTTGACGAGTAAGATGTGTACGTCGGGAAGGTGTAGACCCAATGAAGGGCTCAATGATCCCCAACAGATGTACAGCAAGCTTTTGCTCTTCAGGAGTAAGTTTGAACTGGGCGCCCCCAATACGACCGGTGAGGGTGCTGATAAGAGAAAAGAGTGTGGTGAAGGCCTGGAACGGGTCCTTTTTATCGTATGTGTTAAGGTTGGTTGAGATAGATGGTGGGCTACGCCGTGGGACGAGCCGACCATGGTTCACCTTGATAGGGGAAGAGCCAGAGCCAGCTAACTTAGACGTCGACGCCTTTGAGTGAGAGGACAGCAACGTCCTTGCGGACGCTCGTCGACCAGCGGGGGACATGGCTGCTTTGTGCAGCAGATGCCTATCAGAACTGCTGATAGTGCCGTATAGAGCACTCAACGGGCGCTCGACAAAACGCGTGATTTTCTATACCGTCTCGGTTCGCGACTCTACTACGGGGTGCGTTCTCAGAATCAAAAAACCTGTATGCACTATTGTATTTCATACAGTAGCATTGTCATATTGTACTCTCAAGCTTTATGAAATGCATGTTTATTTACACCGACAAAATAGTGGTATGCTAAAGCTCTACGAGCTGGCCTAAAAACAAGAGATTGTATACTGTACACGAATTGTGAATTACAGATCAGGTCTGGGTGGTGGGGAGTAACAAGAATAAGTAGAATCTTTCATCAGAACTACTTGTAAGAAAAATGAACAATAAATGGAACGCGTCCCAAGAAAGAAATATGGCTCAAGCAACGCGCATACTTGCAAAAAGTCAGTTGACATCACCATTCGTCTACTTCCAACCCCTATCCTTCGCTCGAGTCTACTCTTCTTCTCGTTCCTGTTCAGGTTGTTCGGCTTCCCTCCTTCTCTTCCCTTCCTTCTTCGGCGCATCCCTATACCACTCCGGTACCTCGTGGGCCTTAATGACCAGTTTCTTCCTCACCTCCTTCAATTCCTTTTCTTCCTCCACTTCTCTTTCCTTCCTCTCTTCCTCTCTCTGTCTGTCCATCTCATCCTGTTTTTTCTTTACTCTCTCGTCGAAATCCTTCCTCATCTCGCTCCTGAGAGAAGTATATAGACCTATGGGACGAGAAACTGGCACCGTAGGTTGGAGTTGAGATCTGGATTTGAGTTGGGAGAGATGAGCAGCTTGGGCGGCGTGGAGAGCAGAGAAATCAGGGACAGGGAGGCCAATGGAGGACGTCGCAAGAGGGAAGGAGGTTGTTGCGGGGACGTTGTTATTAGTGGAGGAAGAGGCCGAAGACGAGGACGCTTCGGATCTTGATGTAGAACTTGATACGGCAGGGCGAGAGGATGTAGATCTTGAGTGGGATGAATTCCATGAATGCTGAGATTGGGCAGAGACAGATCGAGCTCGAGCATCCGGCTTTTCCCCTTCAACCGCTTCTTTCGCCGTCCTGATTTCCGCTCTCGCGCTACTCCTAAACGTAAAGGGAACAGGTTTAGTCAACGCTCCGGGCCCTGGGCCTGAGGGATCGTCGCTACTATTCTGAGCAGCAACAGCATTCTTTGCCCACGCAGAAGATGCCACTGTAGGCTTCGAGACCGACACCGAGACCGATCGAGTCCTCGTCGTTGGTTTTGCAGTCATGTTCGAACTCGAGCTCGAGCCTGAAGTAGAAGCTGATCCTGCACTAGTACTCAAAGGGGCTCGGCTAGCACCCGTCGTTCTCAGATCAGAAACCTGATCCCCTTTTCCGAGAGCCTTCGTTCTTGCCCTGATTCTAGCTTCTCGGGATGCATGTAAACCGCGCAAAGACGATCTACGAGCGACGGAAGCTGAGGCGGCAGCTTTCACTGCTGGACCCCGCGAAGTCGTCAAGACAGTCTTACCCTTCTTCTTGGGAGGTTCTTCCGGTTGAGTGGTTTCCTCCGGAGCCTGTCCGTCTTTCTCTCCAGTATCGATAGGACCGTCCTTGTGATCATGATCACCAGCAGGATTTCCAGCAGAACCATGAGCCTCGTCAAACGTCAGGCTGCTCTTTCTCTTGGACGAGCGTCTACAAGGCGAAGGTGGAGGTGGAGGCGTGGTTAGAGTCGTTAGATCCCCGGACTCTAACCGTTCCCCTTCTGATTGTCGCACGACCGGGATATCATGTGTGTCTGGGGATTTTGCAGTAAGGATTGATGATACTTCGTGCTCGTCCTCATACGTGAATGTTGGCGCGGGAACCCGCGCTCGATTCTTCGCCGTTTCCTGCTCCTCGCGTTTGGAAGGAGAAAGCTGAGAGAGTGTGAGAGGGTCCTCGTTTCGCTGTTGAGTCCCAGCCGAGTCTTGGTGCTTTGCCAATTCGTTGTGGATATGGCCCAATTCGACGCTAAGGGCCTCAGGGACTGACTCCGGAACGGACTGCGCTGTTACAGCACTAGCACTAGTACCACTGGAAGGTGCAGAGACAGCAGCTGGCTTTGGTGCTGGAATGGATACAGACCTAGCCTTCGCCGGAGCAGTCGCACCACTGGTGTTCCTGGAGTGTCCCGGTCTTGGACGTATTAGTTTTCCGCTCGAGACTGATGAATGGTCTTTGGAAATGGTATTGAGCGAAGTCGTTTCGGCGGAGGACTTAATCACAGTAGAGGCTGTCGACGCAGGTCGTGTATTATGCCTAGGCAACGAGGTACAATCAATAGGATCCACAGCTCAAAGGAGACCCAGAATACAGGTTTCAGAGAATATAGGCGGGCTGAAGTCAAAGATATGTGAAATAATTTACTCACTGTGCATTTGTCTTGACGCTGGTGGCGGTAATGGGTTTGCTACTCGGTTGGAAGGTGTAGGGCCTGGTCGACGAGAAACAGTCAACATATAAAATTAGCTGGGAAATGAGTGGATACCTACTTTTGCGCCTGCGCTTGGCCTTCCCTCGCCTTCTCCTTCCCTTTGCCTTTGACGCCTTGAGTAATTGCACTTGTAGTCGCCGTAGCTACATTTGTACGCGTCTTCTCCTTACCCTGTACCTTCTTAGGGCCCTTCTCTTGTTGCTGCTTCTTTTCACCGGCCTCGCCAATGGTAGCTCGAGTCTGAAGTGCTGGTGGCGCCTGATCACCCTTTGTCGACCTCTGCCTCTGCTCCTCCACGTCCTTACCGACCGCCGCGTGGTACAGTATTGGGTCAAACTCATTTTGAGCGTCGTCTTCCCCTTGGATGTCATTGACTGTGTCTATGGGCTTCTTCGCATCCTCAAGCCGGTCGTCAGGAAGGGTAGATGGTGCAGGCGTAGGAGTCCTTTCTCCCTCGACACCTGCTCCGTCCATATTCATATCCGGCTCAAAAGATTCTTCTAGGCCATTGTCCAGCCCGTGGATAGGATCATGGTCTGCAACTCCATCCGCGACTTGAGAGTCATCTGTCTCTGCCTCTTCCTTGTAGTCTTCTGTCGAGGTAGGATGAGCACCATTCTCGACGGTGGATATGGGGGAGGAATCCTTAGAGCCAAGCTTGATGGATTTGTTGGCCCTAACAAACGCTGCCACGGTCGATATCGATGCTGAGGATGTGACTTCATCTTCTGTAGAGGTAGGATGAGTACCACTCTCGACAGTGGGTGCGGGGGAGGAATCCTTAGAGCCAAGCTTGATGGATTTGTTGGCCCTAACAAACGCTGCCACGGTCGATATCGATGCTGAGGATATGACTTCATCGTTGGTTAGGTTGGATATAGGACTGGAGGCGGTCGCAGTCGCAGTTGTGATTATAGTTGACGAAGGTCTATATCGACACCGAGGCAAGGTTGTCAGTAAAACCCATTCAAGTTCCGGGAATGAGTGCACTCACCTGTCCTGCACCGCAGACTCTAGCGAGCTCTCTCCTACTCTCTCCTGCTCAGGTTCCTCCTCGTCCGTGCTCTTACTCCCTTCGTCAACATTGGAAGGAGCGGGCATGAGCGTGGGGGCTGAGACGGGCTTGTTGGCTTTGACAAATGATGCGACAGTGGATATATGCGTATCTAGGGAGGCCGGTGCGACATTAGAGGAAAAGCAGCTGCATGTCCATGGTTGTTGGGTATTAGGTCTTTTCTATTCAGGAGATAAACCCAGGACTCACCTCTCTACCTGCGAGATTTGTGCCTGTGGGTGATTGACGAGAACGGCGTCGGTAAGACGAGGGAGAGCAGTGGTAGAAATAGGCTTAGACAATGTTTTGGATCTGGATCTTGCTCTTGTAGTTGTGTTTTGGGTACGGATACTCGTATTGTCGGTAGACACAGAAACAGCGGAGGTCGCTACTGGCTCAGGCTCTGTGGTCGTAGTGGTACCGGCCAACGGAGGTTTGGTTATAGCCGTCCTACGAGCAAACGAATAGATTAGCTAGGCTGGCTTCGAGTACACTCGAATTCAAACCTACCGTGAGCTAGTACGAGCCTTCCCCGAAGCAGCCTCTTTGGATTTATCAGACTCTGAGGTTTGTTTCTCGCTCGGTTGAGGATGAACGAGGTCGTCGGATGTAGAGGGTTCAGCGGAGCCGATAGAAGAAAAATCAAAAGGCCCAAGCGGAGACCTTAGAAATATGCTCTTTCGCGGCTGGGCAACCGGAACCGGGGTCGAAGAAGTAGCGAGCTGTGTCGTTGGCTTTGGATCTGTCTTGAAAGCTTGCTGTTCATAGCCAATCGTTAGAAACAACTGCGCAAAGGAAGGAAAAAATCACACGCACCATCGAATTCTCCGAAATACCTTCCATGTCAAAATCAAACTCTTCATCCAGCAATGCAATTTCTGATTTCAGTTTAGCCATTCTTCGAGGTGTCGAGATCGGGTCTGCTTGATCTTCTTCGTCTTCGGCGAGACGCGTCAGGTTCGAGGCAGGTTTTCGACCTTTCATAGGTGAGATGCTCCTCGACTTGGACCGAGATTTGGCTTTAGGTGTATTTGAGGGTCCCAAGACGTTCGTTTTTGCTTTTGAGTGTGATTGAGTCGCCGAACCAACGGTTCCCGTCCCTATCCCAGAACCAGTTACTCCCCTTCTCTTTCTCGGACTCCTTCTCAAGCCCATCCCTGTGGTTGGAATCACAAAACTATCCTCATCCCCATTCTCTCGGCCATCTAGATTGGCAAAAAAATCCTCTTCTACATCGGCAAGCAAGTAGCTGTACTCCCTTGCATCCTTCGACTGTAAAGTGTTTGGTATTTGGAACGAGTTCTCTACCGCGAGTTCGGTGTCGGAAAGATCGTTATGATTTTGTTGAAGCTGAAAAGACGAGAACTGAGAAACATCAGGAAGGTGTCGCAGACTGATTTCGTGCTCTTCTTCCATTTCGTTCAGGTTGTCGGAATCGTTGTAGTGGTCGAAGAACGGGAATTGTCTTTGTTTGGCGACCGTTGCGATCAACAAACACGACGCGTCAAATAAGTAATACCATCACGTGGTCGCTTCCTGTTTCCGCAACCAAAACCCCCTTCGTTCCTCCACTTCTCCTTTTTTCACCCTCACGCTTCTAGATGCCTCGACGACACAGGAAGGGTAAATCTAAAGAAGACTACGTCCAAGTATGGACTGCTTATGCACAAGAGATCGAAGGTGATTCTCCAGAGTCGCTAGCCCGTCGCCACTGCCTGGAGTCCCTCTCTCCAGGTCCAGTTATATCCGAACTGCGGCACAAAATGGGAGAATCTTCCGATTTCACCAAAATCCCGGACAACAAACTCTTGCAAGGCTTTCTGTCCTGGTTAGGAACGAACGCTGCTAGCTATCCAAACCTCACAAAGAGTCTCGCTGTCCGAAAGCAACAGAAGAGAGACTCTAGGCGCGCGAAACGGGCAGTCTTTCTAGCCCAAAGAGCTGGTGCGGAATCAGACTCCAACAAAGTGGCAGGAACTTGTGGGAGTGAAGGAAGAACAGACCTAGAGCTTGAGCTTGAGTAACTAAGGTATTTATTCGAGTCCTTTTGCTTAGTTTGATTCTACAAGCAGGACCTCGACGACTGATGACCCGTACAGTGCTCCTTCATTATCCCTGCGCAGATGCATCATTGTGAATTCGATAAACCTTGACTTCTATGCTCAGCTTGCACACGTATCATCGATCACTCCCTTTGACTTTGACATTGCTCTCGAAATTGAATTTTATTATCAAAGTCAAAATTTTTTCTTGCGTGTAACATACTTATTGCCCACTTACTTGTGATCGCCTACTATCCATCCAAAAGACCTTTGCCCTACAAAATGATACGATACATTTCTTCTTTGACAGACATCCAAATTCCCAACTACGATACCACATAAATCTGTTATTGACAACTGAGAAGATGGATAGATATGAGTCGAGGCCTGTCACAGGACCCATAACATTCAAAGGCATCAATCGGTATCGAGCGCCAATCTTCTGTCTAACATGACCAATCATTGATCAACCTTTCCGTTCCCTTCCGTGATTCATCCACTGTAGGTGCGTCCCTCCTTGTCTGTCAGTCAAGCTCGGCAGTGAATAACATCCATTTAGTCCAGTAAATCAAAATGCGTCTCCTTGACTCCTACTCTCAAACTACACGAGTTTGTCAAAAAAATTCCTCACGCCATTCTGTCTCACACATGGGAGGACGACGAGATGATTTTTCGGGACCTTCAAGATGTGGAGCTCGCCAAAAGAAGTGCTACAAAAGATTGAAAATGCATGCAAACATGCTTCAAACGGGTCTGGATTGACACTTGCTTCATTGATAAGCAGAGTAGCGCCGAGCTCTCGGAGGCAATCAACTCGATGTATACTTACTACATGCGCTCTGGCGTGTGTTATGCATATCCAAACGACATACGAAGTGGAGATAACCCCAGACCTTACACCTCCTCGTTCAGACGGTCTAGACGGTTTACGAGAGGCGCACTTTCGTTGGGCTGTCAATAAACTAAGACGGATAAGTAGAGACACGTACCATTGTATGGTATGTCAAGTCCATATCACTTTCATCATCAGCGCGTTCAACTTGAGCTTGAGCACCGGCCTCCAGGATCTCGATTGTATCAGCGGTAAATTCTTGCGCGAGGATGTTGGGGGAAATGATATCAACAAAAGCATGTGTACGTAGAACTTCATTTGAGGGCTCAAGGAGGCTAACGGAGCGGACCAGTGGCGCCAAATACCCGTTGATCCCTCATTGAGACCGGGTTCTGGGTTACCCTTTCTTCCCTCCTTCCGGACATTGCAGTCACCGATAGCAGTGTAGCCATATCGGACCCGCTAAAAGCTTGCTCGAAGTCGTAGGTGTAAAGAGGTTACTACGAGCCGTCCTCCGGCCTGTGCTAAGCGCTAAGCACTGATCACATAGACTTGGTGTTTAGCGCTGCAAGTCACCATGAACGAGTTCCGCCATCTGACCTCTTACTATGGTGGACTAAGAAATGAAAAACTATCGAAATTTTCCTGTCAAGCCTTCCTCTGCCACTCTATTGTGCTAGAATGCCTATCTGATTTTCATGATATTTTTCAGCTCATGTAGAAAGTGTGGGGCAATGACTGAGCCAGGACAGGGAAATAAAAAGGCCCTTGTCACAGGCAGTCTTGCTCATCGATATCTCCGGTTGCTCTTGATCTTCATATTCGAAACTTGATATTTAGATAAATATGAAGTATATCTTGATCATGTCACATTCTTTTTGCGTGACATTTCAGCCATATATCAACCACCATTCTTGTCCGTCATGATCCGTTATCCCACTTTAAACTAGAAAGAGTATGCATTTGATAGACACGTTTTACTCAAGAGAATGGAAGAACTCGGAAGAAGACCTTAGAAATGCAATTTTCCATTTCACTGTCATTTTCATTATTTCTTTGTCCATCATAGTATCTAGGACAATCTCACATTCAGCAAATCAATAAAAATTCTCGTATTTCATGTAAACTTGACACTCCGCATACTGGCCACGTTTCTGAGGCACAAAAAGCTTGTAGGTATTACTAATTCTCGAGAAAGAGAGACATATACAAGTTGTCGATTTGATCTTAGAACTGAGGATTTCGGCAAACCCGTCAACGTTTTGACTTGTAACCCTCAACAAAATTTGGTTTGAAGGGCCAGTCTTTAGATCCACTTAAGCAGAAACGGAAGATGAAGAATTGAAGGTGGTCATACAAATTGACAACAATCATTTTCATGTGTCGCCCTTCAAATCAGCCGGGGGTGATTAATGGAGTACGGGCGTATTATGGTAGAGTGGAACGTCATATCGGGAACAGTCATTTCTCAATTTCTCAAGGTCTTCCGAATGACGGCTGTGTACATGCGTTCTCATATCAAGGCCTTGGTAGAGAATTAAGTTCCAATTGGTGTAAAAGGGGAACCTAATTCAGTCGCGAATGGCAGCTAGAATGGACCTATTTCTAGCACTGCAGAAACAGATAAAAACCTCGTGTAGTCAATAGTTTCGGTGAAAATCATACCCTGTAGGCTTCCTGGACCCTAAGACCCTATGAACGCCAGCGCAGATACTACTGGGATCCTTTCACCTGAAACGATCAGAGAGATAAAAAGGACGGTATATCTCATCTTCATCTCGATTGGGGTATTCAAGCTACTTTTTCAAACTAACATCGACTCACAAAATTTGCAGATATTAATATGGGACATACTCTCCCATCTCATGGACGATTACCGCATGTTGTCTGGAGGCCCTTTCAAGACACCTCTAATCGTTTATTTCGCATCCAGGCATGTCTTCTACTAGACTCAGGACCGTCAGCCATTGCTAATGTAAATTCAGAATTTCTTGTATCGGGTTTCTGGTGTCATATATACTTGCATGCCCAGCAGAGATTGACATCGACTGTCAAATTGCAGCGATTTTTATGAAACTATTTTTTATTCTTATTGTAGGCAGTGCCAGTGGATTGTTCTGTTTGCGGGCGAGAGCGGTCTGTCTTGGACATCCGTTGATTAGAGCTCTCCTTTTAGGCCTTTGGGTTGCCTGCTTGGGTAGTTGCTTTTTGGTTTTTGTCATGGTGGACGGCATACAAAGCCCCGATCATGGTGTAAGCAGCTGTCTTATGGAAGTGAATCATTCCTTCGAAGCTGGTGTTGCTATCTTGATAACAGCAATGGTGCACGATACTGCTGTTTTTGTTGCCATCTCATGGAAATTGTACCAGTTTATTCATCCCTCAAACTCAGGTCATAATAATCACAACTTGGGTGTTGTTTTTCTCATTCCTAGACTCACCGCCAAGAGTTCTCTTTGGAGGTGTATGCTTCAAGATGGCCAGTTCCATTATCTGTAAGACATTTTCTTCATGAACTTTGTCAAATAAGCTCAGACCAATCTAGACTTGCGCTTTTTTGGCAACTACTCAACATAGTCCTTTTGTCAATCACATCCCTCGGTCTCTATTATCGCCTCATCATGGTTCCTGCACATCTGATGATTGTGAGCTCGATGGCATGTCACGTTTTTCGAAATGTACGATTAGGGAGATTTCGAGAGGAGGTGTTCTCCTCCAGCATTGTGATTGCAAGTCGCAATGATCCTGTTCATTTTACTCCTGGCGCTTATACAATTAACTCGGACAGAGTGTCCGATGCTTAATTGACGTTATCAGCCTCGACTCTTCCGCTGACATGATATCATTACTATATATATCTATTATTGTGGTACTTTAGGCCATACACGAGTTCAAGGTCTATGAACGCGACTCAACATATCAATCGGATATCTGCGTATATATCCATTATTGTGAATTCTTGTTATACTAAGGCCATACACGAGTTCAAGGTCTATGGACACGACTTTAATCAACATCTCAATCGGACTCCTTCATCTTTGATGACTCAAATCCTGAAAGACGTCTATAACGGGGTACCGAAAACATATGTGTTACTGGTTCATCTCATTAGAATCCAAGTTCCGTCGTCAAAGGTGTATTCACACTGAGTCGAAACTGAATGAAATTTGATTGAAACTAGGCTGGCAAGGTACACCGAAGTGAGTCGTCGAACAGGAACGCCGGAATTTCGATTAGGGGCTTTACTGGGGAGGGATGCCATAGGATCAAAGAGATTAAGAAGGTAATCGGTATGAAACGGATTGCAATCATCAAGCGTCGAAGAAAAATATTAGCAAAGCTTGCAAAATGATCCCAAGGCGTATATGAAATGAAATAGAAGTGGGCCATCGCTTGCGCATGGCGGATACGAGGCCCTCATTTTTCTGTCTTATTGACACACGAAATAATGTTAGCTAGTCTTTACATAGAGAAAAATACTTGCATTCTTGTGACAAAAATGGCCCAAGTTGTCTGTGGGTATAGAAGTACTGGGTTGTGGCAGAAAAGTCCATCAGCAAAAGCCCAAAGACCAGGACAGATCTTCTGGGCATGTACAGAAACTAGAAGTATGTCAATTCAAGCACAGAAACAATAAATTATATTTGCACCTGATGAAGAATCATTCATAATTTTTTGTAAGAATATAATGATAAACATTTCACAGATTGTTGGAATCTGTTGAAGAATCAAACATTATATCTTTGTCTATGGCAGAGGTCAATATAATGTCTAGAATCTATGGTAGGACTTAACATTATGAATCAAATCTGTGGATAGAATGGAATTATTCTAGGTCCTGCTACAGAGCCTGCAATGATTTCCAATTCTGTAATATAATATTAGACTTGGGCTAGCTCTAAAAAGAATGTTATCTCTCTATCAGACAGACCATAATGTAGGCTAAATATTATGAAGATATCCAAACTTCAAGTTATTAAATCGAATCCATCATAATATTCATTAAATCTATTATATAACATTCCTGGAGTATTTTGAGGGCTTCCCGGGGTTGTGAGGAAGTGAGACGTAGCTTTGTGTAAGCAGTGAAACGGCACTGGAACTTGAAGTCGCGAGTTGCATGGTACGGTCACATGACTACTTCAAGCGGAGCTTCAAATTTCATATCAACAGCTTTTTCGCGTCGCGCGTCTTTACTTCGCTCCATCATCATGTCATCCCTTCTTCTCTCCTCTCAACGCAACCTCCCCGTTATCTCCAGTGCCCGGCTCTCTCTTTATGACGCGGCTCTCTTTTTATGACAGTCTGTTCAAATATGTTATGTGCAGCTCGGCTGTTGGCCGCATTTTTGCTTGTTTGATTTCAGTGCCTGTGCGTCCTTCCGTGCCCATTTCCCTCCTCACCATTTGTGACATTGACTTTGCGTCTGTCACTTTGGGCTAGCTACGTGCTGCTCGCAACTTTTGCACATCGATTAGGCACCTGTGTACCCTGCATCGTCACCCCGAGTCTTCCCTATTGTCATCTGACTATCTGACCAGTGCTTTGTCGTTTTTTTTTTACCTTCTCCATGTGAAGCAGAAATGCTGTGGGAAGGCCCGACCTTGGGTTTGAACACGGTGTTTGTCAAACCGCAAACCCTAACGCCTTGGTGTGTGCGCATACACTTGGCCTCTTTTGTCTTATCAGCGCTAATCGAGGTGTTGTGCATTTACAAACCTTAATATATGCGCATATACTCACATTCGCTCGTCTTTTCAGCTTTTTTAGAAACAGCTGAACTCTCACACGCTCGCCATGTCAAGGACAAACTACGGATGCTTTATTTCGTTTATTGCGGGAGAGGCGACACGGGAGATTCGGACGAGTGGGATGTTCTTGAGGATGGTGGCAACGCATATAACGAGGGAACCAAGGAGAAGGAGAAGGAATATGGTGACACTGACTTTGAAGACATGGAATCGGGCAAGAGGTGTGTTTTCTTGTTGTAGTTCGTATGTTTTGGGGAATCGTTGATGCCATTTTTGCCTAGCATTCCTTCCGGTCAAATATTGTAGAACGCTCTCAATTTCTGTTCTGACTCACTAAACCCGACTGTAACGGTTGAGAATGGTGCGTTGACTCTTGACTTCTGCACTTACCTCTTCATACTGATATGAAACTATTTCGATCCAAATTAGTAACAACAAGACGCCCTATCAATGGTCATTCTCTGCTAGTCTTTTGAGAAGTGGAAGAAAGGGGATTTCACCGGGCGTCAGTACTTGCTTTATGCTTTACCTCCTTTAGTTGTTGGTTTTTTTGTGTACACTTTGGACGCTTGCTTGCTCTATTGCTTCATACTAGATTACGTATCATGTACTCTTTACAAATAGAACTTCTATTGAACATTCTATAATACATAATAAGTAAAATTTATTTGCATCACATTTTGAGCGGGTTACTCTAGACTTGACATTATCTTGAGTCTGTTATTGACTTAATATCAAGTTTAATCTGTGGCAGACTCAATATTCTGTTTAATCTGCTACAGAAGTTACATTATGTGGGACCTGCAGTAGGCCACATATTATTATGGCTATGAACAGATCCAACATTATATTGACACCACTGAAGAATCAACATTATGCATACAGACAAAATAATGCCCTTGTAAGTACAGATCTTTTCGATCATTCTCCTATTCCATGTACATAGGGAAGATCTGTGCTAGTGTAGGATAATGTAGTTACATTGGCAGACCTTCTACATAAGGGCAGGTCTGTCCTAGTCTTTGGGGTTTTGCTGATGTCAGAATACCATCATTATGAAGCCGACTTGCAAAGGGAAGGACTCGCCCTTGCTTAACCCAGCCGTTTATCAATACGCAAAATCTGACACGCAATTTTCCAAGCGTCGGACTCGAACAGGCGTATCCCCTCGATCCTTTTAAAATCATTACGAGGCCGACTGAATTGAAGGAGGAATCGTCTTTAACATCGCCTCGGTAGTCTCGGTCGGTCACCGATGTGGTCGTGTTTGTCAAGACCTTTATTACCAATCGGGCATCGGAAACTCCGGCTTCTTTCATCCGACTTCCTCGGGGCGATATTGATGGGCCGTTCCAGGCCTCGTACTTGCCACGCGGTGGCCCACACGATCCCTTCATCTCTATTGATATGGAACGTTGTCCTCTGCAACACCTTTGTCGAAAATGTTCCTGTTTCCTACATAGTCGCACTGGGCATCAAAGACAGGGAACCGTGGACTGACATCGTGTCAGGCGCTGGTACTTTGAAGCAGAGGTTAGAAGACACCTGGAAAACGTACAGTACCTCCAACATGAAGAAAGTTTTTCGGGAAATACAAGCACCACTGACATACGGCGATACAACTTTGGACCACAGAGAAGCTGGTTTGAAGGACGACTCTCCTCAACACGTACATAAAAAGGAATTGCTGCAGTTAATCCGAACAGTCACTCACAGCCTGAATGTCACGACTGGAAAAAGGACGGGGTGACAACTTGGTTCGCACTGGGCTAAAATTAAACTCAGTGCATAGGACTGAAGGAAGCCACGGGTAGCGTGAGGAAAACAAGACGTTAAGGTCTTGGGTTCATGTACTTGTGTATTCTTATGTTAAACTGCGTCTTCAAAGATATTTTCGAGTTAACAAGGATCAATTGAGAATCAAAAAGGGCCCGACCAGGAATCGAAGCTTGAAAGGTGAACCGGTAACACCCTAACCGAATGGCAGAATCAGGTTGATAACCGAAAGCCAATCATGATCATAGCTTGGAGGAATAAAGGCACTACTGTAATCGAGATTTCAGAATTTGACAGCCCAAAGCTGCCCTCTTGATTTTGCGCGGTCGTTTCAATCGAATTCCCGGCGCTGTCTTTCATACTGTCCAAGAGGTTTCAGCAACAATAAACTTTGCGCTCTAAAAAATGCTAGCTTCATCTACCCTGACTCGGACATGGTCTCGGAGAATTTCCTGACGCCGCTTAAGTTCGAGATACCTACACTAGTAACGCTGCACACTTGCTGAGCGGTGAACATTAACGCTTAACTTATTTTGTTGAAGACAGAACGGAAAATGTCAAGTTTTGGGTTGACCGGTCGTCATACACATCAAGCCAGAAAAAAAGTGTGATACATCTATGTACATTCGAATAATAATAATACCCCCACAAATAGCTCCGAATCTCAAGCGACAATAATTATTCTCATATGAACCCACAGCTGGTCCACATTATAATGTTCAACTTACAACACAGATGGAGAACGATCGAGAGTTGCCATTTCGTTCTGTACCGACTGAATGAGCTCCAAGGCGTCAGCGGAACGCGGAGTAATCTTGCATTTAAAAGGCTTGGGATGGCTTGAAAATCACAAACACGATTCAGTTCAATGCACGAAAAGAAAAGAAAACCAAAGTTCATACCAAACAGATCCTGGAACAAACTCGTCACGAGGAGGGACTTCGTTCCCGAACTCATCCTTCCAGTTTTCCATTCGAAAGGCAGCGAGACAAGTGGCCATGATGATAAAAACCGTGGAATGAGCCACTTCAATTCCTGGACACTTTCGTCGACCGAAGCCAAAGACATAATGGTTAGGATCAAGTTCAGGTGTTTCTCCTAGGAAGCGTTCTGGTTTAAAGTCCATTGCATCGTGGTAGTTGGCAGGATCGTGAGCGATTTCCCTAAACAGAAATCATGAGACGAGCTAAGGATTGAGACGCTGAACGAAGAAAGGCTCACCACAGGTTGTTTATCACGAGAGTATCCTTGGGGATGAAGTATCCGTCGTAAACGTCATCTTCAGTTGTGCAATGTGGGATACCTAGGAAGACAAAAGAGATGAGAACGAGATCGTCGTGGGGGTAAGGAGACTTTTTTTTTACCTAGAGGAACGATAGTACGCCATCGATAGATTTCTTTTTGGACAGCAGAGATGTAAGGTAAGTGTTCTCGATCTTGTATGGTCGGAAAACGATGGGTGCCAATCACACGATCGAGCTCTTCCTGAGCCTTCTTCTGTATTTCGGGGAACAAGACCATCGCAAGGAAAAAGATAGTAGTTGCCCCGGTCATCTTCAGAAACCACATTAGTCTGATTTGCTTTGGGAACACACGAGAGTGTTTTGACACACCGTATCCAAACCACCGCCATACAGCGCTGCAGCACAGAATTTCAACGCATATTTTTCATCAGTGGTCAACTTCTCGCTTTGAAGTGCGTTCGATGTGAATGATGGTAACGCCCTCTTCTCTCTCTAGACATCTAATGAATGAGTATCCTACTCTCGCGCAAAGGATAGAACCTTACCATCTCCTTAAGCACGAACTCATATGGAATATCGGTCTGTTCATCATTCGTTCGTTTGTACTTGGCTCCAGTAAGTTTGAATCCTGCTCCAGGGACCCAATCAGGGACATGTTTCACTGTTTTTGTTTTCCGCGGCCGTCAACAAAATTTAGGAACACACAAAAATAGACGGATAGGCCTCACACCAAGGAAAGATATCGACAAACCAGGTGCCGGGCTTTGTGGCGTGATAGAAATCTTTGGCCGCGACCTCAATCCGATTTATGACAGGGTCGTTTCCATCAGTCCGTGTGATGTAGCCATGCGATAACCGGAGTAAAATGGCACCTATAGTACTATGGGGAAATAGTGAGTTATGGACTTGCAATGATCATCATTATCTTGACAACTCACACTCTGAGGTTCTTTACAATGCCTTCAGGATCTTCGTGAATTCTGGCCACGAGATATTTCGACTCTGCCTCCTGCACATCAAAATACACCGCTGCCGCTGCTTTCGTGCCAAGGTGGTGGTGAGCGAGTTTTCGCATCGCTCGAAAATGTTTTCCGTATGGAGCCAAAAGGAGCTGCTGGTCCCACCCAACACTGGAACACGATTTCAGAAAGAAAGTGTCAAGACCGAACATCAAATTTACGATAGCAAATGATCTAACGTACATCTCTCCAGCAAATGGCATGTTTGGTCGTCCAGAGTAGATCGATGAACGTTTCTCAAGCACCTCATTGCATGCTTCCAGTGTATTCAAAATGACGATACGCTTGCCAAGTACGGTGGTGTAGCTGACTGGACCTGTCAAACTGTCATGAGCTAGTGCAAATACCCACTACGCGACTTGATCACACCATAGCGGTCTTTATACGTCGACCAATAGAGCCATTCAAACTGGCTAGGTAGCTCAAAGAAACTTCCAAGAATAGGCCATCCAGAAGGTCCAGGAGGAGGTTTTCCTTGCCGCCGTGAAGAAAGGACTTTGTAGAGTACGACACTGAGAACCAATGCCCCAAGGATTTGAAGACTTAGATGTACGTTCATCGAGAGAGTGTGAGAGAGGTGACGAGGTCTGCCAGCTGGTGATTCGAGATAAAAATCCTGAGTAAAACAATTTAACAAACGCTCAGACCCGCGCCCAGGATAGTTGTTCCTGGAGGTCGTTTAAAACGTATGTTCCATTGCTTTCAGATCGAGATACGATCGCGGAGTGGGATTCGGAGAGAATGGAAGTGAAATAAAGCGATAGGTCGGGCCACATCATTCAAATTGCATAGCATCAGATAATATCACGCTGGCACCGGCAGGTTGTATTGATGGCTGCTTAGCTGTAACCATAAACCTTAACCTAAACAGGCTGTTCATATGACTGCTTCTGGTGCCCTGAAAAAACTGTGTTGAACCTCACAAAACACGAAACGGCGTCGAATCTCCATTCAATTACTGATTGCCCTGGATATAATCTCCTGGGATGCGGACTGATGCGCCTCCCAAATTTCTTTCCCACCAGCGTGTACTACTAATATCGCGTTGTATCGAGGTATGTTCCTTTATATTCTGGTCGTTTTCATTCCGTAACTTCAAGTCCAGGATTCCCCGTCTCGCTCGCAATAATGTCGGCCCCGAATGTGCTCCCTCCTATTCCTCCGAACATTGAACAATTGTGGGTTCTTTTTTTGTCTTGCTGTTTTCAAAACCGACTGACGAGCTTCTTAGAACCGCTCCTCTTGTAAGTTGACTGCCGTCCTTGGCCTGGTTTTCCGAAAATTAATCAGATTTTTATAGGTCTTTGGGAGTCTTTTCAACATGCATCTATTCGGGATTTTGTGCTGTCAAGTTTGTGCGTATGAGTCTTCGAAGATAAACAAAACCTTCCATGCTCATTACTTCCCCATGGTTCAACAGACATGTATCACCTTTCGTTTCCCGATGATGCAAAGCACATCAAGGCTCTCGGTAAATTGAGAGAAATTTTTTGGAAGAAGGTTGTACAACTCACTAGTTCGTAGTCTATGGTATTTTTACAGTTGACTTGGCCGCGACTGTGATGGCCATGGCCGACATGTATCACTGGTTTGCCGCCGGATTTGGGAATCTGCTTTTCGTGGACGACGTCTATCTCTCGGCCTTCGATACACCGATGCTTGGCGCTGTGCTCGCTGCTATTGCGCAGGGCTTCTATTGCTATCGTCTTTTGAAGCTCAAGAAGAATACATGGCCTATCTGCGTACTAGTTATATTGGTAAGTAGTTTTGTTCAGAACAAACATAGCATGCATCCTTATTCTGTTGCGTAGATTGCCCTTGCTGGAGTTACTGCCGGTGTCTATGGTGCTATAGTGGTACGATCCTTTGAAATATCTTCCGTATGGACATGATCTGACGTTACTTGTTCTGTAGGGTCATCAAGAGAAGACGTTTTCCAGGGCCGCAAAGAAGACTCTTCCCGCTATCTATGTGAGTTCATATCATGCCTCAAGCATTAACCCAACCTTGACGATCTTGAAATCAGGTTATTTATGTTGGGAGTGCAGCTGCAGACGTTCTGATTGCAGTGACAATGACAGCACTGGTAAATCATAACTCTGATTTTTTTTCCGTTATTCCTTATCCTAACATTCGTCCGAAGTTGCTTCATTCTCGTCAGAAAACGCACAAGCAGTCCCACTACATGATCAAACGAATTATTAACCTCACTGTCGAGACTAATTTATTATCCAGTATGTGGTATCACCCTCCGAAGAAGGATTATTCGTGATTGATGATCGTATCGATTCCCAGGTTTCCTCGCACTCCTTACTGTCATTCTTTTAGTAGCCATACCGGTAAGTTTATTCATTCACTTATATATTTCTTTACTGACTTTGATCGACTTGCAGAATACTAATTATTTTACTTGCCCGTAAGTACGAGAGATTAAAGGCCTAGCGTATCGACTAATTTTTATTCGATTCATAGATCCATGATCCTTGGAAAAATGTAAGCAATTACGATCTCTTTCCATCTACTCAAAATTAACTTTTTGTCCAGCTACTCCAACAGTCTTCTCTTGATGTTAAACAACCGTGCTTACCTTTCTGCTGGAGCATTGACCATCCCAAGTGCCTCCAACCCTTCTTCATCCGGCAGTACCAGTCGTGGTACAAGCACTTTCAAAATGTCCTGGCACGCACCGAGCAAAAGTTTTGGTAACACCACTACCGCGACATCGCAAACTTATTCTCTACGAGACATGGACCCGAAGTACGGAGTTAGTAAACCGATTGTAAGCATATCCATATCTTCAACACGTATCTCCCTAATTCCTCGGCTTACATCGATTTTTCTTTTTCAGGCCATGTGAACATTCTGGGATTTATAATTTATTGGCTTTTTCCTTCATGGTCGTATACGAAATTGACGACACCTGTACATGTACCTTATTTATGGTAATACTTATCCCCGATACTGTTGTAATTTCCTCTTGGTCCAAGTAGTGGTACTTCGTTTGCCAAGTCGTAACGGACTGAATATTATTATTACTATAGACCCAGAAAATAATATTGAGGTGGACAGCTCCCGCATTTACTACCATGGCAGTCGAAAGTTTACGAGTGACCTACGTGAAGTCCGACCCTTCTTGAAGTTCTAGGGGCTCAGGTGGGTCATATCTGTCACCTTTAGATCCGGTTGTTTTTTTTCCAAGTCCATCAATACGACTCATTCGCTTATTACTCGTCCCTAGATGAACAACTCCTTCAGTGTCGGAATCCGGATGCTATCAATATTTCGAGGGGTCAAAAAGCAAGTGGTAAAGTAGGACACATACACACGCACACCCCAAACGTTTTCAAACTGCGTCTTCAGCGCGGTACAGGTACCCATCGATCGCGAACGCAAAAGTTAAAGTGAGATTTTTGCAAAATCGGTCCAAGGATATCAGTTCCTCTTTTCGATGAGGCTGTGGCCTATGAGAAAGAGGGAGGAGGTCCCGTCATTGCCTCAACTCCATTTGAAACTAAGGTCGGCTAGCCTTTTTTGAAATCCGAAATTCCGAAACATCCGTTGGGACACTCTCCATTGACACAACGGGTCTTTCAACCTCCGGATCCGTTTTCCTATGTATGAGCTGGCATACCTTTCGTCAGAACATCCCTCAAATTGTTCTGGCGAAACTATGGACCGCAGGAAGGTGTTCATAATTAGGAAATAATTAAGGTACTGCTCGTTTACGTGCCCGAAACACATGAGCACAATAAAGACGCTCGAAAAGAGGTCCACTGGTCAGAAGGAAGTCTGACGCCTAGGAAGTATGTGTATACTACGCCAACTGTCGCGCCACTCCTCAAGGCCTCACATGCCTCACCATTGATGTTCCGTTGCTTATTTTAGAGCCCGGATGCGTCGGAAATCCTATACACTTTCCGCTTCTTTTCTGGTGATTCGGTTCTTCACTGCCATTTATGTTCAACGCGAGGACTATCGTAAGGCTATCACATAATGATATCAACCATCATGGTACCTGTCACTTTGCTTTCAAATGGCTCAATTTTTTTTTCAATATTGATTGTTCCGCGTTCATTTTCACTGATTTTACCTCAATATTCCGTGCGTAGTGACTACTAAGTAGCAAGGTACAATTGAACATTTGAACTTGATTGAAAGATCGTCCTACCTGCCTGCTTCGCAAGGCAGAAGATCTATTCATTCGAACTTAGATCATTTGCTCCATTGCAGACGTTGGTTTATTTACAGCCTGTACAATGTTAAATAAATAAAGGTTTCACTTTCTCCGTTCAGGTTTTTTGTAGAAATTCAGAATCATATGATTATGGGTAAAATGGCTTATCCCATGATATAATCCATCAAAAATCCAAGCCATACGATTGGTCCAATCAAGAAACCATTTCTTTCAAACTGGGGATACCAAAAAAAACGTTTTCAGTGTCAAAGGTTCCATCACTGAAATTCGAAACGGCAAAGAGGAACACGCACCGCTTGTAGACAACTTTTCGGATCGTCCAAATCAGTTCTCAAAAGATCTTGCGCTAACAGAAAACCCCCGCCGCCCACTGTAACCGCGTAATAGGGTGCAGTGCTCCCTGCAAGGATCCCACAGATAATCCAAGAGGTAACGATACACGTAGCAAATAGACAAAGCGCTGCACGGGTATAGTGGTCCAGAAGGAGTACGATCGATTTGACACCCGCTTTGACGTCGTCTTTCTTGTCTTGGCTACCATAGATCGTGTCTAGACTCGTGGTCACATAAAGATCACTTTTGGACAGAATGCATCCATTACGCACCGTACCACATTGTCCATCTATATAAATTTGAGGTTTCGGTTAGTCTGGAGAAAGTGGGAGACCAAAAAAGCTCAAGTAGTACTCACGACCAACAGCCCAAAGCTAGAACAGCTGATGCTACCGAAATGTTATCCTTGAAAACTGCAGATGCTAACAGGACGGGTGTGTTCAATGTAATTCCTGCAGAAAAGAAATAATGAGTCCAATGTAGATGGGTACCAGAAACAAACATGGTTAGTTTACCTAGCCACACTTGCGGAAGGTAAGTGATACGCTTCATGAACGGGTAGATACCCGTAAGTGGGACCACGGTGAGGAATGCAAGGTTCCAGCTATAATAATCGTTGATCGAACATGTCAGTAGTGGCGTCCATCTCGATTTGTCCGGTGACAGACATACGCGACGGGGTTAAGGCATGCACTCAGACCAAAGAGCGAAATCAAATGAACGGATAAGAATGCCAACGCAGCGATGACAGATATTTTACCCGAAGGTAATGGTCTGTGTTTGGTACGTTCTAATCGTCGTCCGTTAGAGCTGAGATGAATCATACATGCGATCCATCGGACTCACCGACTTGAGCATCCAGATCCATATCTATTATATCATTCCAAACACATCCGCCGCCTAGGGGTTATGTGGTGTTAAAAAAGCAATGAGAAGTATTTGATGTAACAAAGTCTTACTGTGAGAGAGAAAGCAGAGAGTTTCAACTCTATCAGCTGCTCAAACTTGCCGATGAAACTTCGTAACTTGCCTGTGAAGAAGGATAGCCCCAATGAACCCTGCGATCAAGGCTACAACAAAATCCTCGATGGCAATCTTGTACTGTCGTGCAGACATTGTAACAGACCACGCTATGAGGCGAAGGTCAGTTCTAAGACATAATGTCTCGTCGGGGAGTTCAACCTACCGTATGGCCAGAATAAAATCAAGGTTCCTGCGAACCTATCAATTCGACTGAGTTCAATCTGATAGGGACATGAGTTGGACAATAAGTACTAGACATTGAGCAGACGTACAAGAGCGGAAACACTAGGCATGGCTAAAAGAGATGGTCGCTCTGAAACTGGTATCAAATTGCGATTTTTAAGCCTGCAGAAATAGGTAGCTTGGTGGAGACCATGTGATCGCAGCACAGCGAAACTCCGGAAGGGATGAGGAGACAAATGTTTTACGATTCGGGTTGTGTTCAGGGCGCGTAACAGGTAACACTACTAAAACAATTTCGAAAAGTCCAGGCGCGTCAGGTCCAACATATGAGAATATTTCAGATTGATGCTCTTGAGCGCTGTCAGGGCCGAGAAAAAACACAATATCGCTCACCTTCGATCCGATCTTGAACATTCGGGACTAGCCAACGGCATTAAGCCACTACAAATTTAGCAAACTCCGAGAACAAGCAAATCGGACTTTGAAATCCCGTGATGACCGAGTTGGATAAAACGCCCGTCAAAACAAGGACAACAGACAGGCCTTGATCGCTCTCTTCTCTATACCACGACGACCAACGATGCCTGCACCATACCCTCTTCTTGGTGAGATCAGTTCCTCCAGGTTCGAGTTGACTAGCTCAATCCCGATTCGACAGATATGCCTCCTGGCGATTTTAGTAACATGTTCGATTACCAAGCTATGTGAGTTGGCGATTTCAAAACACCGGAATAACACAGGTTGATCGGTATGCAGAAACATGGCAGCAGCGCACAACGCCTTTATTCAAGGTATCAACGCGATGGTCGCTCATGCGTCGACGGTCCCACCAGAGAAAGTCCAACCTTTTATGATTTTCAGTCTTGCGGTGGTGAGCGCTTCACTCAACATAGAAAAAAGGTCTATTCTTGACGTGTCGGAGTACAGGTGGATAACATTCATCATCATCATGACTTGGAGGAGCAGTACCTGTTTCCCGAATTAGAGAAGAAGTTAGGTCAAGGTGCATTGTCAGGAAACGTGGAGGAGCATAAGGAATTCGTTCCTCAGTTGCTGGAGCTGAAGGAGTATTTGGAGAAGGTGAAAGCTGGGGAAGCGAAATATGATGCGACGTTGTTTGTTGAGAAGATACATTCATTCAGTGATATTATGATCGCGCACCTGAATCATGTGAGTCTTCCGTTTTTGTGATCCTCCTCAGTGTGTGCAACGCTGAAACTCTTGCATCAGGAAATCCCGTCGCTCGAGTCTAGTCGTATGAGAGCAGTTTTCACTGAGAAAGAACTGAAAGATATCGATTCTGGATTCATGAACCTCGCACTGAAGAAGATTGAGTTTGCAACGACTATGCCCTTGAGTGTTGTTTGCGGGAACCCAGCAACTCCTTGGTGCGTGTTTTTTGAGTCACAAAGAAACGAGCGATATGCTAAATACGGCTCACTAGGTTCCCTCCTTTCCCTCTTCCTCTCAAATGGGCAACACGATGGTGGTTTGCGAGAAAGTACAGCGAGGCTTGGGAATTCGGACCACTCGACCTGTACGGAAATCCCCGAGAAATGCCAAAAGCATAGATGAACTAGGCCTTATTTCATTCTTTCTCTGTGCCATACATATCATTACCATCACATCTTGTCTGTACATGCCATATAATTTGAAGTTGCAATCTGCTTAATTTCAAGGAGTATCAAATGGGACGAATAAGGAAGTTTGATAGAATACGGATAGAGTTTTTGCCTTCATCGATTGAAAGTGAATGGTGGCGATATTGAAGAGCCTACGCCACCAGCATCAGGCAGCTAGACATGAAAGGAAATGATAGTTTACCTCAAGATCCGTGTATATGCATGATTCTAGTCTCGTACCCAGCCGTCTTGGAATTAGCATCATTTCTGCGCTGCCGGACTTGTCCGACACGCAGATCAAGACGACTGAGTACGAGACTAGCATGATTCAGAATTGATGCATTAGAGCGCATCTGCAACGAGAATTTTGGATGGCCCCACCTTCCATACAAAGTAGATTTCAATGGATTCGAGCTTAAAAAATTCTCGTTACAGATGCGCTTTATTAACGTGAAGTTGGCTTGGAATACAGCATTGTTAGGCTCATTATCGTACTAAGAAAAAAAAACATTGATTCGCTATTGAACAGGAACCATCATAAAGCGACCTTACTGCTTAGGCCAGTAGCCAATCACTGACCCGGTTTCCCATCATGTTTTGGCCAGAAAGAGCAAGTACGGCGGAAGCCCTTAGAATTCCCGATATATGGAGGACTGTTCCCACTTTCTATACCGATAAAGCAAAGGGCTTAAAGTCGAGCCTCATACCCTGAGCTTGTGCTTGTAAGTAGGGCCATATCATTTGAGCGTAGTCGCTAAAAGGAACGAAAAGGCTGATCGATGTGGTTCACTGCTGGTCAGATGTCAGGTGACCGGGATAATATATACCAAGGTGGCTCGCCTCAAAATACCTGTATTGAACAGCAAAAGAAAAACAATCACTTTTGAGACAAGATTTAAGATGCCTCCCTCCTAGCTATATGGAATATGAATCTATCAGAAAGCATGCTCTAAGAGAGAGGTGTTCCAGGGGCAAAACTTAAATGGCATTTTGCCAAGTTCCATGAAATACTAGTCTCGTGTACTTAACCAGAGTGACGATATATACTGACACTCTACGTGTGTATATATGTAATACTTATTAGTATGCCTATTCCCGGGAGTCATCTGAATAATGAGCGCCAATCAACGTAGGATCTGGATCAATTCATTTACCTTCCATTTCTTCGCCGGTTTGCCATCTCACTGTGGTCCGTGTTTTTTCTTCTGAATTGAAAGATCTTTTTTCCCTTTAGACCAGAGATCAGAGTCATTATTCAACCCCACATATTTGTCGACGTCAATGTATGTACTTTTTATGTCAGCGCTCAGCATGTCAAGCTGAGTGTAAATCAATATGTCAACCATTTTGATGATCAGCGACGCCATCTCAGAGCGTCCTAGCGTTAACGAGAAACTGTATGCGTAGTATTCTAGTTCAAGATACAACATATTTCATTACGAGGTCTGGTTTTGATGGACAGTACAGAAATGATCCAACGGTAAGGTTTTAATTGTAAGGACTAGCATGTCAGACAGAATGGTCTCAACGCATTCGCCAGTAATTTATCTGAGAATGGATTCTCGGAACCTTAAAAATGGATTCTTGTCATCACCCAAATAAATTTATTGAGGCTAGAACTTCGACCTAGCCTCTTGATTTTTGTATGATCTATCCTCTGAGTAACAGATGTCAGATAAGTAGAATGATCACCATTGAGTATGATGTTCATAAGATTCTAACATTGCCTTTCAAAGATAGCTGAACAGGTTTGTTCCTCTCATAAAGAGTAAATAATGATGGCTTCGCTGAAACTCATAAATTAGACCACCCTACCCTGTCAAAAGTCCAAAGCCACCACTACAAATCAAGTGCGGGTAACTTGACAAGTTTTTATGTAGCTTTAGTATACGTCAATCGCAGATATGTGGTAGACATCTCAGTAGAATATCAGCTAGAAGAGTATAAACTTCTCGAGTTTTTTTGTCTTGTGGCCCATCATTGACACTCGAAATCCCCCTTCTCCCCGTTATGCTCCGTAGTATTCTAGTGGCCGCATGCTTCTTCCTGACTATCTCCAAGGTTGATGCCCGAACTCCGCCTGTGATCTCTCAGTACCCAACGTCTTCCGTGTGCCAAACTACTGCTGCATATACTACAAGTACTTCGGCTGTCCCTCCGAAACCTTCTTTCTGTACAGCTAGTGCTGGGGATAATTCAACTGCGATCGTGGACGATTTTGATTTTAGCAACATACCGTGAGCTTTTCAACGTTTTTTTTTTCGAGCAGCTGAGGAAAGCAAGAAACTTATTCCCCGTCAAACGTGTCTAGAGAAAGAACGAGCAGTGGAAGGTTGATGCTCGTTGCGCACGTCAAGGTTACTCCCGGAAAAGTGAGCACCAGTTTCAGCATATTCTCTGGGTAAAAATACTGACCGATCACGAACATTGCAGGAAGCTCTATATGAACAACTTATAAAACAAGTTGAGATTTGCAGAAACGCCGGCGGGGAACCTGGTACAGTATGTATAGAAAAAATTTTGCATCGCATAGTAAGACTTAGTAACATTGATGAACACTGTCTTGTGAACGAACAGCTCACTTATCGTGTCGCTCGTAAAGTTGATGAGAATGCCAATCCTACTGGAGAATACATCAGCATTGTACGTCTTAGATTACACCTCTTTTCTTTCGATACTAGGTTGTTTACGTTATTTTCTGTAGGAAGAATACACTGGTAAGTGCCATAGGGTTATCTTTTGGAAAAGAGTTCAACCAAAACATCTGACTTTCTCGGCGTATCAGGAAAACCAGCTTTTTTGGATCATCTGAGAACTCCTCCAGCCATTCAGTTCCTGAAAGAAGTCGAAAATGGTCTCTTTCTCTCGAATGTGATTGATGTGGTCGATGGTAAGTTGATTTGTGACACCTTGAATCAAGACGCAAAGACATCGCACTCATTCTTTGTCTGTAATCTAGAATTCTGATTTTTTACAACCATGTATCCAGAGGCATACTTACTTTAACTCATAATTCTTGTGCACATGAACCTTATAAGATCTCTTGGTTTGATTAAGTTCGAGCAGGCATGAGACTCAGAGTAGTAAGGCCAGCGGCCGGCACAATCTGTCATGTAACTTTCCTTCTCACGCCTGCTGACTTGACTTCAGACCCTCATGCATTCCATGCATACGTCAGATATGTACTTGCAGTCTTTCTGTCTCCTTGGCCGAAAGCTGAAATGCCAGCATTGGTAATGCACATTGAAGTACTGGCTCACGCATACCGATGACACGTACCACTGTGTGGACCTCCGGCAGACTCGAATACCTTGAATACTAGCCAAAGCGACCATTATCCACTTTTCTTTCGTCATCTCTTCGAGCCGGCCTCCATCCGAGTCGCTTTAGAAAAAAAGGGCTTCAAAATTTTATACTCGTCTAGCTGTTAGACGATCGTGCTACTCCAACTTCTTCTACTCCGGGATAATTTTTGGGCTAAATTTGGAATTGTCTAGGCCGCTTATCCCAATCGATTGCAGAAGCTGGTATTTTACAATCTATCCGCGGAAGTCGATGTCCCCGTTTCAGCTATTGCATCGGAAGGGGTTTCGTGTAACAGTACTCTTTCATAAGGACGAGCGTCAAGTTTACCCATGCTTGTGAAGACTGTCCCTGTCATATGCTTCGACTCCCATACAATCCTTGGCTAGGAGAACGTCATTCCTTTCGCAAGGTAAGCATTGGTAACCTATCAAACGAAACCCGAGAGCACGCTATTGAAAGCTTCTTGGGCCTGAAAAGCTAGTACAATATGCGAGAAGCAGGTATTTCTCCTGGCATGAGGCTCGCTTGACCAATGTGACTGTATCACGAGCGTTGAAGGTTGAATGAGGATTAAAAGATGACATTAGGGCATCATAAAACGGTGTTCTCCGGAGTTACAATCTTTCCGTTGCAAGAGGGGGATGTTGATCAGTGGAGTGTTCGGATCCGTTTCGCCAGTAGGATCTATAAGACTCCCCGTTATGCGTTTCTCTGCGTTTCATTCTCTCCCTCCTTACTCTCCTTTTGCGCTCTAGCACAAACTTACAATTGCTTAGGCCAAACTTCGACTTATTCTCGGTCACTCTTTCCTTATAGTTCTGCATTCTTTTTTGACGAGACCTCAATCCATATCAGGATGTACCTCCCCCGTTCGACCGCTGCGTCACTGTTGGGTGCTTTGTCACAGAGCCCCTCCCCACACGTCTCTCGCCAAGAGTCATCTACAATTCCCGCTCTTCATGCCCTGAGTATCACAACGACACCAAACGGGTTTACCAACCCTCCTAGAGGTTGGAACTCATTTGGTATCCAGGCCAATCCCGAGACCGATTCTTCCTTCGCCTTCAATCAGGAGAACGTGCTGACACAATGCGATATTTTGGCGTCGAACTCGGGTTTGAAGGCGAATGGGTTTGAATACTGTTCATTGGACTCTGGGTGGTCTGTCGGTGATCACGGTGACGACAATGGAAGGACTATACCCGATCCTTCTCTTTTCCCTGGGATTGCAAGTGGTGAGATGGCGAGCCATTTACATTCCGAAGGTCAGTATGCATTCATCGGCTTTAAAATCTTGTTTTCTATTCTTAATTCCGTCATTCTCCTTGTCTTCGGTATTTGACTTATGATGATGATGCCTTATTAAATATATTTGTTTGTCATGCTAGGTCTCAAGCTCGGCGTTTATGTTGTCCCAGGTGGTTTCCTTCTTGACGTCAACAAGACAATTAGCAATACCAATGTTCGCATTGGGGATGTCTGCTCAGGCGACAATGGCTTGGACAGGTGCAATTGGGACTACGAAGCAGATGGTACCCAACAATGGCATGATTCAGTCGTAGCCCAATTCGCTTCTTGGTAAGTGGTGCCATATGCAATCCCCTCCCTTTCCCCTTGTACTTGAGTTCCTTTGCTTCTTGCATCATTCAATGACGCTGAAGCGAACACACGTAACGTCCATTCTCGTTATTTTCCGCTCCTCGTTCCTTCTGAAATCCTGATTGTTCTGATAAATCCAAACGAATGATGTACCTTCTCCCAGGGGTGTCGATTTCATCAAACTTGACTTCATCACCCCAGGTTCTCCCGACAATGGCGTCAACCTCCCCGCGAATGAATCGCTCGCCGTCGTAGCTTACCACACCGCTATATCCCGTTCAGGTAGACAAATGCGTCTTGACATCTCTTGGAAACTTGGACGAGACCCAGCGGATTACGGGATTTGGTCTTCCAACTCTGATTCGTTCCGTACCGATCAGGATATAAACAACTCTGGACAAAATTCTTCCATGTTTACTTCTTGGACGACGGTTCAGAGAGCGATTGATAACTATAGACAGTATATCACTCTGCATACGGACCAGGATGAGGTGTTGAGTATTTATCCAGATATGGATAATATGTATGTGGCGAATGAGCAAACGATTAGCGGAGTTACAGATGAAGAGAGGAGGAGTATCCTGAGTCATTGGATGGCGGCGGGGAGTAACTTGATTTTGGGAAGCGATTTAACCAACATTGACGGTGAGGACCTCTATCTGATCTTTTTACGAGTTAGCGACTCCGAGTAATTGTGCATATGACTGATTCATCAAAAAACCTCCTTTGAAAACGTGAAAAAAAAAACAGACTTTGGCCAATCCCTTCTCTCCAACACTTTTGCATTCTCTACTATCGCCGACTTTGCTGCCAAATTTCCGATGCGTCCCAGGAATCCTGGAACAGGTGCTGGTGATGCAAAACAATTGCAAGCTTGGATCGCTGGTCCTGGTACGAGTTCAGGTACGTTATTGGATTTTAAGGTTTCTCCTTTGCGTCAATGGGGACTTAAAGTGGTTCTTCTAATTCTAAATTTCAATCCTGATCGCTGATTTACTCGGCGCCGCCTTCTCTTCCTTTCTTCAGGCCACACAACCGCCGTGGTTCTCCTAGCCAACTATGGTCCTGACCTCGGAATGGGGGGTTTCGGTACCTCGTTGAGCGGTACCCAGACCGTATCCATCTCGCTCGATGAACTTGGTATAGGAAACGATAGCTGGACCGCAAAGGACGTTTGGAACAATCAAGAGTTGGGGACGTTGAGTAAGAATTCGGCTGTAGTCAAAGTAAATGTTGGTAGCGCAAATGCGAAAGTGGTCATCGCTCAAGGGCAGGGAGATAAGTTGAGTGCGGAGTTGGCAGAGGGAGAAAGTGTTGTCGTTCTGTTGACTAAGGCTGATTGAGACCAGGAGACCTGAGGCTAGGATTTGGAGGTTATAATTGAATTAAGTGGGAAATAACGAAGTACTCTCTTTTGAACAATCTTTCACTCATTTCGCCCTGCTACGGCTTTATATACCTCTTACTTCTTTCATTTGTCATTTGGGTATTTTTGGGGTTAGAATCACTGATTCCTTTTTCTTATTACTACTTATAAACTGATACCGTTTGCTGCGTCTCGTCAATTTATCCTATATGTCGACCAGGAATTAAATTTGAATACCAAAGCTCAGAGCCCTTTACACCGACGCAAAAGAAAAAAAAAGAAAAGCAAAATTTTGTCCATAATACAGTCCAACTCAGGAATTGAACCGGGAATTTTGGATGGAATCACGCCGATATGTTGCAATATAGAAACCTCAACCCTCCCGAACCTCGATGAGAGCCTCGCAGTCTGACTACTAGTACCCACCAGAGTTGTGCACTGTGCTTTGGATCCAGGGACGTCCCGTTTACGCATGACTGGTATGTAAGTAGTAAGAACAGATACTAGTATTCGCGACCTACCTTTGAAGGAAGGCGCATCCGAGTTAAAGAAAGTTGAACTTGTGCGCACAGGAGTGATCATCATCTACGTCCACCTTGGACTGTGTCAATGAAGTTTCTTTTAAAACCAATAAATCACCCATTCAATTGTAGGAGTCTCCAACTACTACTACTACTACTTGTGCTGACCAACAACAAAACGCAAAAAAAAACCGCAATACACCAGCTTTATCAGTAAAAGAGAAAAGGCGAAAGGAAAAAGGACCTGCAAGCAAACAAGTACCGGCAACGACGTCAAGTCGAAGTATCCTATCAAAAGGAAAAAAAGTATAGGTATGTATATCCGGGAAAAAGATAGGTAAGTTGGTATATATACTCTAGGGATGAAATGTATAAGTCGTGCGTGATAAGAGAGAAGGAGGAGGGAGAAAAGGTCATGAATAGAAAAACTCGGTTCAGAGTAGTTTAATACGAATCCAATCTCTTCTTCCTACCCAACAATTCCCTGTGTCCACCTAAGTTCCTCTTCGGGATGATGACACCAGCGGAAACGGGTTCGGGAAGCGAACGTTTGCGAGCTTTGCAGTGTTTGGTGGAGCCGGAAGAGGAGGAGGAAGCAGCGGCAGCGGGGGCGGGTGAGGAAGAGCCCGAGGAGGAGGAGGATCCCGAAGAGCCAGAGGAAGAGGAGGATCCAGGGTCAACGTAACTGTTTCCGGTGTCGACAGAGCCTGAGCTGGAGCCAGAGCCGGAGCCGGAGTTGGAGTTGGAGCTGGAACCGGAGCCGGAGGAGGAGGAAGAACCAGAGCTCGAAGAAGAGGAACCGGAGGAAGAGGAAGATCCGGAAGAGGAACCAGAGGAGGAACCGGAAGAAGAAGAGGTCCCAGAGGAAGAGCCTGAGGAAGAAGAGCTTCCACCAGAAATGACGCTCCAAATCTTGGGACCGACCTCGTTGAAAGCGTTTCCAGCAGCAGAGTAGACGTCGAAATTGGCGAGGTAACCGTTAGTTTCGTAGAGTCTATTGGTATGAAGGTTAGTTAAAGTTCATTCGGAGAAAAATGGTAGAGGGTGCAAAATGTTGAACAGAGGGTAGAAGAAAATCAAGAGGGAAACGAAACCCAAAGGTTGAAAAGAAGAAGGTAAAGTGTAGATTAGAATGAAGAGAAAAAAACTCACTGTCCAGCTTGAGTACCAGCGGGAAGACTCTCTGATCCACCGTCGATGACTTCGACTTGGATACAAGCGACGTAGAGCTGAGGGCCACCTCCGGAACCTTTAGGAGAGTGAACGGCTGCGAGCTATAGAGAGAAGTAGCACAAAGAAGAGTCAGTCAGTCAGTCAATCATCATCAATCCGTTGAATATTTCGGAGAAGAGAAACGAAGGAAGAAAAAAAAGAGAGAAGAAAGAAAAAGGAAACACCCACCTCATTCCTAATCAAATACTGCCCATTCTTCAAGGCCTGAGGGATCGTCACAACCCAAGTACTCGATTCCTGAACCATTTTCGCCATACCCCACAATCCTTGTCCTTGAGGGTAATAAGGCTCAGGTTTACCCGACATGGTGTTGCGGAGCTCGGAAGAGAGGGATTGGGAAGTGTCTAAACCGAATTGAGCGATTTTGGTCCAACCGGCGTTGGTGGAATCGAAAGAGGAACAGTCGCCGTTGCAGGAGGTGATGTAGTCGGAGACGGAGCCCATGCTTTAGAAGGAGGAGGAAAAGAGAGAGATGGAGGGCAATTAGCGTATGGAACGAAGAGAAGCGAGGAAAAAGGAAAAGACAAAAGGTGAAGGGATGAGAAATACGTACGCATGGACCCAAGGGTTGTTACCCTGCGTGTTACCAGTACCGGGTTTGTTCAAGAGCTCGGAAGTAGCGCCTTGCCAGTAGATATGGAGTTGGGAACCGGCAGAGACTTTGAGGGTCTTGGGTGCGGGACCGGCACTTTCGCAAGACATTTTGCTGTCGAGATTCGGATTGATGAGGATAGAATAGGAGAAACAAAACTAAAAAGACACTGTTACCTGTTGTCGTTGAAGTCCCAGTAGTTGAGATAAGCAGGGCTGGAGGCGGGGAACATCTTGCGGACAGCGGTTTGGCTGTTCACGCTGTCGCCGTCGTAGTAGACCTATCATACAAAATAAATTCCGGTTTAGAAAAACTAAATAAGAAACGAAAAAACGAAAAACGCACGTTGGGGCCAGCATTGTACTTCCCATTAGCCATAACACCGCTGACTTGTCCATGCGCGTTGATGGCAGGAAGAAGAGGAGCGAGAAGCCCCAAGCTAAGAGCGATGGTAGCAGTCGAGAGCATTGTTGAAGTTCGGTTAAACGTTGTTCGTGATACAAATGAATGGATATGTACAGCGGTAGCTTTCCAAAGAAAAAAGACCAGCTGTAAAAACGAGAGACGAGAGCGCTGAAGACCGCTAAGTGAGTATGAGAGTCGAGAGGGGCTTTCCTCCGAAAAAGCCTATGTGTCGGGGAGATGAAGACGAGGAGGGGAGAAGTGGAAGAAAGAGAGAGAGCAGAAAAAATGGGTTTATAAGAAAAAAAGGGCTCGTTGTCATGATCGTCCCTCCAAGATATTGCCAAGGACGGCTGAGCCCCCATTGTTGTTGGAATAATGGTCTTGGTATCCCGGCTCTTGACGCGAGGCATTTTCAGACAGGAGATCTGACACCTGCAGGCTTTTCTTCTTTGCGAGTAGAATGGGGTAGAGAAAGGTCCTGTATGATATCTGGAACTTTCAGAGGTACTTGCCACTATTGCGAGAGTCTTCTGAAAACTGCACGCGAGGGAATACGAGAAGATTTACAGGGCACTCAGTTGGCGGTCACGGTCACGGTCACAGCGAGATATCCCGCACAGCGTAAAAATGAAGAAATTATACCAACCCATATTTTGGAAATTTTTGGTGAAATCTGGATGTCCCAAGATTTTACGAGCAATTTACAATTGGTCATTGTACCTATATTTCACAAGAAATTTACATGTTACATTTGCATACTATTTTTTACGGGGAACCTGGCCACCTAAGCATGTTTCCCATATATTAGGTCGAGAAGATAATGAATCTCAAAAAAACCGTTGACAGCGGCTAGAGGGACCCCTCAGGCATGTTGCCTATAAGTTTTATGATTTTACACGCAGCGGCTCAGGCGTGGTGAATATTTTGCTGACGCGAGTCGGTTTTTGGTCAAAACCGGGTACCTGGCCAGTCGTGGGAAAATACTCTGGTACTGCTCGTCCTGCTCGTTTCTTAGGGAGTATTGGAGCGGGACAGTGCCAGACATGGTTTAGATAATATATGCTGACTGGAAGGATGTGTTTGGAACACTCTGATAGAGTTTTTTCTGTTAAACTTCTGTATTCCGAGAAGTAGAACCTATGTAAAACTCAGATATGAGTACAAGCACATAAGAGTGGCCAATGATGTGCAAAACAATTCTCACTACTGTTTATAAGTATACTTCATCTTGTATGAGATTTTTCCATGGGAGAAACTCATTTCTAGGGTGGTTGAGGCAAAGTGATTTTTTGATGAGAAAGCCAATTTACTCTTACACCTGTGTCAGATTATCTTTACGAGGTGTAAAGTCAACAAACTGTGACCAATAAGCTTTCATGTAGTTATATGGATCACTAAGCACTGGAAATAACCCTTAATCAAGCCCCAAATGCTCTGAATCCAAGTACACAACCTTGCAGTTCTCGGTCTTCCTTTTTAGTGTTGCACGGGCTCGGCTCCGGCTGGCTCTGGCTCGGCTCCACATGGCTCGAGTAATAACGGCTCTGGCTCGGCTCCAGAGCCATTAATTTTGGCTCGACAGGTCGAGCCAACAACAACGTCATGATTTCGTAAAATCACAGGTACATGTGAGAGTTTATTAATCAATTTTTAGTCTTCCGTAACATTTTATAGCCATGTCAGGAGCCGGCTCTAACAATGGAGTCGAGCCCGTGGAGTCACGAGCCATTTTGTTGGCTCGGCTCGCTCCAAATTCGGCTCGGCTCGCCGGCTAGCCGGAGTCGAGCGAGCCATGGTGCAACACTATTCCTTTTTCTTGACCATCAGGGCCAAGGAATTTTTTCTGCTTCGATTGGTTGCATAAAAAATGAATAAAGTTCAGATTAATGATTCAAAATGTGTTGATTCCATGTGTATACAATATGGTGCAGATCTACAGGCATTTGGACTTACTAGGGTCATCTAAATACGTGGTGGCCTTAAATGTGATACTGAAACCTTGTCTCAGAAGCAGGATATGGCTAAATAGTTTAAACAAGCTATAAAGGTGTCCCTAATGATGCATATACATAGCAGAACATAATGAGCCCAAGAGCAAGTCAAACGACCGTCTTGTTGATAAGTTATGGCCAGAACAGCGACAGTCAGGGGTCAACCAATTAAGGAAATCACATGATCTCGGCTATTTCACCTCTTCGTTTGCCGCTCTTTCCCAGCGGTCTTGATGCTACCCCACAAGCTCTTGTATACAAGGAGGCACTATCCTCACTTGCTTATAAGAGCCCCCAGACATGACCGATATATACTCTACAAAGAGCTATTTGCCAAATGGCCAGCTTCCCAGTGTGGCCAGCTTCCCCGTCACATATAGTAGACTTGGTCGAAATTTAGAAGTAGAGCGGTCAGGTGACCCAAATCTTGTCTCACTCTTAGTAATTACACGTCGCACCAACCTCTACTCGTGTCTGCTCTGGAACATTCGGACTAGAGATAGGTGGAAAGTGTGAAAGAGGAACTAAAGATGGTAGACCTCATACTCCAAAACTCCTTCCACCCCCCACCCCACATCCCTATGCTCTTCCTACACCTTTTCATCACATGCGTACACCTCCTCTGCCTCCTGCAATTCCTGTTTATTATCCATTGGTAAGTGAGGATGTCTCCAAGAGCTTTTTGAATAGTTAAACGGTGGTGATTTCCTATTGACTGTATCTGGCTTAGCCTAGTCCTTCCGCCACCAATGTAATGTGGTCCTGTTTGGATCAGAAGCTTCTGACTTCGGCCCGGTAGCAGTTCGTGGGCCTCCAGCACTTCGGATGACTGAAGATGAGCAACGCGGCAATGGGCCAGACCTCCCATCTCTGACAACCCAGGACCCGGCCGGGGAAGTCAAGAGCTTTTGACCAACAAAAGTTTCATGTAAGGAAGATTCAGCCCGAATTCAGCCTCGTAATAAACTTGTCTGTTAGTCCTTGCCGGGACCGTTTTTTACCTTCTTATCTCATTATACACTCAGATAGATCTACGTTCTTGTCCCAGATTTACTTATGTATATTACCCTTGTTTCCGTACCAAATTACTCACCACCATGATACTTAGTATTGACATACTTGAGTAGTGTGTTTAAACTCGACTCTTTACAGCACTTTCTGAAGATAATGTAATAGTATATATAAATATACGGATCTTCAATCAAATCGAACCTCTTCGATGTCTACCAGACCTACTAGCACCAGACTTTACTTTATCGGCATTAGGACAACGGAACCAATAGATAATGTCTGTAGGTGGAAATCCTAAGCCGAGTACACCTTGCCATGTACTTAGGTTATAATCTGGGAGAAATCCATACAGCCATGGCCTTGCAGAAAATTTTGGCCACAAATAACAATTCAAGCACAAATTTTCGTCCAACGTTTCCCTGAAAAATTTTCTTGGAGCTGGAAAATGATAGGACTGATCTAATGATTGTGATTGTGTTTGCGGCCACAAGACAATTAGTGATACTTTCAAACAAGCTACAAGTCAAAAACATACATGAAAAATGGGGAAAGGGAATAGGCTGATGCAAACAATCACTATTCTTGTCATGAGATTCTTGGCAATCATACCAAACATCTCCATCTTTATCTTTCATTGAGCCAAATGAGAAATGGGCTTTATCAGAAACCTTTTAGTTAGGTTGAGTAGATACACATACCTGGTCCAGTCTTGTCATCTGGCCAAAGGATGTCAATCAGAGGTAATCCATACTTCTGAGCAAATTCTTGGGTAGTGGGGTTATACCCTCTGAGTGAATGGAACTGTTTTGTAGCTTCATATTGATAATCTTCAAACCTTTGTCGTAAGAGTTCAACCTCTGCAGTCAATTCTGGCAATCCAAGAGTTTCAGTGACCCTTTTTGATAGTGGATGAGATCCATCTAGATCAAATGACCAGTAGTAGATTGGATCATTGTTGTCATTCCCCCAACTGAATTCTATTCCACATCTTCCAGGATTGGCATTTACTGGGGCAATGAACAAGAATATTTGACCAAAGTTGGGGTGTAAGAGGGAGTGATGGTTTTTGAGGTGTGACTGGAGGTTGAAACTTATTCCGTGAAGTAGCGCTGAATGATCAAATTGATTTTTCAACATGTAAAGGTTCTATAGCTTGAAGCTTACCAGCATTTTTTAATATGTCCTCATATAGGCCATCCACTGTACTGGAGAAGTATTGTGCTTGTGACAACCAGGCAGCAGAAAGCCATCTCTGATTGTTCCAAGAAATACTAACTGTTCTTGAAATTCCTTTGCCCCCCCTGAGATCAGAATGGCAGCATTTTGCAACTAGAGACTGAAAATATGGCCAGCACTGATCATAAGAAATTCTATTGGACCTAGTCAGATCTGATCATGACCATAAATAAGAAAAGAAATTTACCTGGTCCATCCCTTTAAAACTGTCTCATTTGATAGTCTATTTCTTTGTCCTAGATTGTTTCCTGCCCCTGTCCACTCCTCTATCCAAATTCTAACTTCCATCTCCTTGGTTGTAGTCTTGAACATATCCTGAGTATCCTTTATGTAAGAAGAATGTAGCAGGTCCTGATCAGTCATGCTGTATTTTAGATTTTTGAATTTTCCAATGATTTGGATTGGAGTAGCTGGAGGAGTGCTTGTTACTATGACAGCTAGTGGGAATGGACACTTGGGATTGTGCTTGGATAAACCCCATGAAGATTTACTGATTGATATATCTTTTTGGAAGGCCAGCTCTGTAGATATGTCATTCCTTGCCCACTTTAAATAATGGGATAAGATATGGGAATCATCATATGAAGCTGCAGGCAAAGGACTGAGAGCAGCCTCTTCTAGCATTGGCCAGCCAATAGATGGTGTGTCTTCACTATCTTGAATAGAACAAATTGGCGAGATGCAAAGTAGTCCTGTATCAGGCTGGAGAAAGGCTACACTCAATGGCTTTAAATATGATACAAAAACTCAGGTAATATATCAACCAATCAGATGGAAGATTTACCTTATAATATACAGAGCTGTTTACCAGTGACAAAAAATAATCATCACATTCAAGAGGGTAGATATCCTTTCTCTAGCACAGAAATGAGCAACAGGTGTTGTATGATATTGTGCATGAAAGGCTCACAATGCGGTGTGCAATGTAGCATTGAATGAATGCCGAGCCATTTTCCCAGAGCAGTCTCACAGGGATGAGATCTGTCTGATAAATGAGCTTGAAACTTTTTGAGACATGATTCAACTGACCATTATAAAATACAAGAC
This sequence comes from Dendrothele bispora CBS 962.96, assembly GCA_004369135.1. NCBI lineage: Eukaryota > Fungi > Basidiomycota > Agaricomycetes > Agaricales > Dendrothele > Dendrothele bispora. The sequence goes on along the minus strand of ML179161.1, from coordinate 6,987 downwards.
TAGGGGAAGAAATATTCAGACCGAAAAGATGAGCAATGTTTGGGCTACTAAGTATGTTGAAAAAATCAGTACAGTATAGATCAGTCAAGATATTAGAGGCTTACTGATTTGTGGAAAAGAGCAAGAAGTCTCTCTTCCAGGCCTTTCAGCATTAAGTCTTAAGAAAGATTCCCAAGGTATTGAAAGATAAAAACCTACAGCTCGAGCATCCTTACCTTTATATAAAACAGCAATACTTCCTGGCAGATTTTGACCAATCACTTGGGCACGATATGCGGATCTGGTAAATGTCAGGCGCTTGTCTGGAGCTCGAGAACGATGTACTAGTCGATAATAATAACCATCTTCTTCAACGACTTCTCTAGAAATCTGCTGCAAAAGACGGAGATTGCCTCGCTGAATAATTTGGTACTTGAATCATTGCCATTAATCCGATGTCAGCTTCAGAATTGAATAAGAATCCAAACACACGTCATCAAAAATTGACTCTCTCCCGAGGACACCAGGAGAGACAATGAAATCTGAGTCTCCAGTGTGCACCTGATGAGTGTGTGTATTCTGGTCTCCAGCAACGAAGTTGATGGTCTGGCCTTGGATTGAAAATTGAGATGCTTGAGGGAAAAATGTTGGCATTTTGTAGTGCGCTGTGTCGACGACGGTGTGCAGGAAGAGTGGAAGTCGAATGCTAATAGGAAAGATGTAGAGCCTGTATTTAAACAGCTTGAGTGTCAAAATACAGCACGATGCACTGCATTACGAGGCCGCAGGTCTCCAGTTGGCTGGGATCCCATGGATAAACCCTTTTGTTTTATTGCTATCTTAATAGGGCCGTCGCTTCGCGCGGCAGGTACGAGGCCGTAAGGTTAACAATCTAATAAGCCAGAAATGGTATAAGATAAGATTGGTGATATGCCATATGGATATAACTCGTAATTTGCACTGCCACCTGCGAGATCGCAATAAGCAAGAACGAGTCCTCCTAAAGTCGGCCTCGTAATCTTCAAAATTATGTGGACTGACTGTGACTTTAACACACAGTGAGCACCTTATTGGACAAGTTTAGTAAGGACGAGTCCTCCTAAAGACGGCCTCGTAATCCAGCACTGCCTCATACTTACCATGCGAAGCGGTGGCCCGTTTCCTGTTCACAGTGGAATTCTGAAGCAACATATGGGGCAGTGTGACTGATGGAAAACCAATATAATCGAACAATAGGAATCACAAATGAGAAATCAAAGAAGCATTGCAGTTGCCAGTAAGAAGTCAAGAGTTTTAAAGAATCTGATGGAATGGAATTCAGGAATGTGGATATATATATTTACACTGTTCATTGTAGATAGCTGTAGTGAGTAGTCATATAAATACTGCGGCCCCCAGTACCTTAGATTCTAGCAATCTATGTTACATCGCTCTCTGAATTTACTTCTAAGCTTCCTCTAACCCCATACTTCAAGTTGTTGCATCTCATGTGAGTAATACTAAAACTTGTCTCACATCCCTGTACTGCTATGCTGCTCAATGTTCACTATGAAATCATGAATTAATTTTAACTTTCTTCTGTCTAGCTATTGAGAATCATCATATAGTCCACACCTACATCTTGCATTCCTAACATCAGGTATGTAGTTTGTCCGAGTCACTTCCTGTTGCCTTAAGCTGTGAAAATAATTGATTAATGTTAATTTTTCATTGTCCAGGTTTAGAGCAAACACCCTACACTACCTACAGTTTTTGTTTGACCATCGTTGTATGTAAATCATTTCGTCCCCGTGCATCCCTCCGCTGAAAGTGAAATAATTTGATTAATGCTTTTTGTCCAGCTTTTGGATAAAGACATACTATGCGTCTCCTAAACACTAAAACCTATCGGCTTGAAGAATTTGTCACCAATATCCCCAAATATGCCATTCTCTCCCATACCTGGGGAGACGACGAGGTCACATTCCAGAACATCTTGGATCTCAAGGTAGCTGTGAAGAAAGCAGGGTGGCCCAAGGTTCAGAAAGCTTGCAAGTATGTTCGACAATTCAAGTTCGACTGGATTTGGATCGACACATGCTGTATCGACAAGTCCAGTAGCGCTGAGCTTTCTGAAGCGCTCAACTCAATGTACAAGTATTATGGAGAAGGTCATGTGTGCATTGCATACTTGAATGACGTTTTGATTGAGAATAATGTTTCTGACTTGGAGGAATTGAAGGAGAGTCGGTGGTTTAAGAGAGGTTGGACACTTCAGGAGTTGATTGCTCCTCGTTATATGGTGTTTTTGGACAAGAATTGGAACACAATTGGCACCCGATCCGGCATGCGACATATTGTGTCACAAGCGACTTCTATTCCGGTCGAGGTTTTCGAGGGGGGAGAGCTTGACACCTACAGCGTTGCACAGAAAATGTCGTGGGCCGCATTCAGGGAAACGACACGAGAAGAAGACATGGCATACTGCCTTATGGGGCTTTTCGGGGTCAACATGCCACCAATCTATGGGGAGGGGGGAGCAAAGGCCTTTATGCGATTGCAACAGGAGATCATCAAGTACTCGGATGATCGCAGTATCTTTGCTTGGGTCACGTCACAGGATTATCATCGGGATAGAGGAATGTTTGCAAGCTCCCCCTCGGAGTTTGCGTCATCTGGTGAAGTTGGCATATCTGACTCGGTTGGCCTTGGCGATAAATCATCGTTTTCATTTGGAAACAATGGTCTCCGTATCTATCTTCCTCTGCAACAACGACCTGATATTGGAAAAGACATATTTGTCATTTCGTTGCATTGCAGAGATGCTAAGGGCGTAATTGGAATTTACGTTCAAAAAAAGGAACACCGCTATATTCGATGGTGTCCACATTTTCCTCTATCTCACCCCAATACACTGTTGGGAGATTTACAGGAAGTTGTGGTGGAGGAAGCTGCAATCCTACGACAGGTCAAACTTCTGGACTACGATGTTCCGGTTGAATTCAAACTTGATTCCGACATCACCCTTCTCAGTGAATACGCTCGGACTCCGCACCAAGAATGGAAACAGATTCGAGTTGAGACTTCAGGGTTATTGGCATCCCAAAGACATCGTTCCCGCGGTAAAGGTGCAGCTCCGCATCTACAAGTATGTTGTCGACGTTGACTGTCACTTTCTCGAGGATAGTGGTCTACTACCTATCCGCAGCCAAGATGTTCTTGATGCTCTTGTAGCTTGTTTCATACACACGACCGGAGACTCTAAGAACCGAAGAAGAGTTGTCGAAATCAATCATATTCCTTCATCTAGTACCAAATTCGGATTTTACCGTCAGATACTCGAATTCCGATGCACGCCTCGCACTTTGGGCTTGACGACTCTCGGTTTCATGATTGATGATTCAGTCTCCTCCGAGTCCAGCTTCCTCTCATCTCTGTTGCTTGCCTCAATTTTCCCACCCAATCTTTGTCAGAGACAGGGTGGAAAGGCATACGGGTCAATCTCTTACCTTGGTGAACAATGCAACATGCATTGTGTCTTTCAATATATAAAACTGCCAATGACCTCTAGATCTATAAATCATGTCTTTATAGTGCTGGGCCTGCGTGCTGACTCCGGGTGTTGCATTCCTTGGGTCGATATCTTTGTGCCGGATGATGATCGGCTCTCAATTTCCGACGTGTGGACATCTTATCTCAGTTCGGGCTCAAGATATAAACTTAGACGGGATAACACAATAACACTTGCAATTGGTCCCAGGTCCAGGAACTCTTTGGCCGTCACTGTAGAAAAGGAGATAGTAGATTCTTTTTATCACGCAGTACTGACCCTAGATAGATAGATAGACAGATAGATACACGCCAAGTGAGAGGGTTTGGCCCGGGGAGACTGGAAGGGGATAAACAAAACAGAATTCTAGGAGTGTGGCTAAGTTTTAGGATATTGCTGAACATTGGAGATAGGTGGAAGGCATAGTTTTAAATGTCTAGCATAGAGGACAAGATTGATGAATTTAATACTTTCATCGCAACTTGCTGTGTAATTCAAATACGGGAGGCATCCGGGCGCATCCGCAACAAGAAATATAGCCATTTCATTTAGCTAAGAAACATTCAACAGCCCTACTGGGCTCTAACACTCGAAATATACTATTGAGGTGGTCACTCTATTCACCACTCAGTACTCAGTAATGGTTCTTATTTTCTGCAACTTAATTCCATTTTTCTTTAGCCACATTTTCTTCTGGGTGTTTCTCGTTGCAGATGCACTCTATAATACTAACAATTGACCCTCTACCGCCGTTTCCAGTGTGACGATCTTTTGTGATATACCACATGTGGCAAACTAAGTTTTTGAAGTAATTGCTAGATTTCCTTTTTTATATAAGTCAAGAGCTGTGAAAGCGTGAAAGCTTTATTTACCCAAACTTTGTTGATCTTAAAATTAGACTATAGTAGTCGTCTCGGTAATTGGTTAAGCAGTTCTCTTCTTCTCAGAGATCTACGCATTTCATCTCGCTTTTTTTGTGTCCAGTCAAGACGTTATCTTTTTCCCTGTGCAACGGCAAACGGAACGAAAGACGATTAGACAAAAAAAAAGTTCAAAAATCCGCTTGAAGGCTCTCGAAAACCAAACCTGTGCACATACATACACCTAGCATAATGTTCTTCTCCTCACCTCAGCTTGGTTTATGATTCCGGACTCGCAAAAAGAGATGAAACAAGACTGAGAAAGAGAGCGAGAACAAAAAAGGGTATTCTTTGTTATGACAGAAATATGTATGTACGTACGTATCTAAGTGAGAGACTTGACAGTCGTAAAAGACAAAGGCTATGAGTGGTCGTACTGGTAGTAATATATAGTACAAACCCCTCCTCCTTTCTTCCTTCTCATATACTCGTTTAGATTCATAGAGGAAGACCGAGGCCAGAGAAAGCCTGGGTGACACCGAGTTGAGTGATGATGGAGAGGACAGGGGTGAGGAGGGGCAAGAGGAGGTTGAGAAGACCACCGACGATGCCAGTGACGAGTTGGAGGAGTTGACCGACGAGGGTACTATAGAGTTAAAATAATCGGCATTCATCAGTATCGAAAAGAAAGAAAAAATAAAAATAAAAATGGATACTCACAGCACCTCACCGAGCAACTTGCAAATTGCACCTTCATCAGCCAAACCGTGAACGAGCTTTAATACTGCCGAGACAGCGCCAAAGACGATTTGAAGCAAAGTACCGACGAGACCGAGGACGTCAGTCACGGAGAGAACGGAGTCGACGGTCTTGAGGAGGGTTCCGACGGGTTGACCGACGAGACCTTGAACATCGGAGATGGCGGTGGACAAGACTCCTTTGATGTCGTTCACGATCGGTTCGACAATCGAGAGAGTGCAGTTTTCGGCGGTGAGGGAGTCTATACAGGAAAATTGGAAAGAAAGTAACAGTTAATTTAGGTCGGGAGTATATAGAGAAAAAGAAAAAGAAACGCACTAAGCTGAACAGCCAAAGGCTTCAACGACTCGGTCAAATCTACGATAATGTTGGGGATTGTGGTGCAGTCGCAGTCACGGGTAGCAACGTGAGCCTTGGCAACACCAGCGACGTCGGCGTCGACTTTAGCGTTCACAGGCAAAGGAACAGGGACATTGGCATGGACATTAGCAACGTTCAGAGCGTTCACGTCCGCTTGAATGGGCACGGCGTAGGTGAAGGCGGCACAGGCGAAAGTGGCGAAAAGAGAGACTGCAGCACGCATGGTTAGTTGGTTTTTCGTGGATTTAGTGAGAAGAGAATGTGGGTGCTGGATTAGCAAGTGAGTGGACTCGTGAAGAGAGTGCGAAAGAGAGAGAGAAAAGCTGAAAGAGCAAAACTCGGATGGAAAATTGGGAGTTCTGGGTCGCGGTTTTTATAGGTTTTTTTTTTGCCTACTCCAAGAACCCGTTGCGTGATACTTGCGACGCACGCGAAATTGGTTTGAAGCCCTTCTCCACAGCGCGAATCATTTACCAGCAAGCGGGACTCCACAGACGTTCCCATAAAAGGAAACGGGTTGTCCGTCTTTGGGAGACTCATAGTTGGGCTTTCGTATTTACGCATCTCTCTGTGTTCCGTTTCTTGATGGAAGTCTGTGCTTTTTCTCGTCTTTTCATGGGCGTGATTAAGGAATAAAGTCTGTTTAGAGTCTATGTGTCGCTCAGCAAGAACAAGCGGATGCCAGGTGTAAATAACAGCAGTAGTTAGCCGTCCTAGCGGTCTCCGAACCCCTAAGAGCATTAGGGCGGAAAGAAAAAAAAAACGACAAGCGGAATCGTTACATATGATAACGTTCGCCAGGCAAAAAGATTGCGAAACTATGACGTCTGGAATGATATCAGTAAAAACTCCCATTCATTCGACTTCCTCCTCCTCTTCCTCCTCCTCCACGGCCGACTCTCAGAGCCTGTTTGACAAAAAATCCCAAGTTACATTTACCAGGGTTCAAAGTCAATGAGAGGGTGATTATTTAAATGTGGTTGAGCCTGGGCATTGACGACCATACCAGAGTGGTGGCAAGAATGGCCATCTCCGATCGAGAATAAGGCTTGAACGCGACGTTTGTACAATCAAAAGTCGGATATTGAAGTTGGAAAGCATGTCGGAATTGTTTATTAGCAAGAGAGTGTCCTTTTGAATTCACAATGTCAGTGCCATGGAGAAATTCTGAAAGCAACAGAGTCAATTTGAACTGCCCAACTGATAACTTTAGCTTTGACACATGCTCTATGGAGTTCCATCAGACGTTCAGGCCTAGGGGAGATTGTTTTGTCTACGAACTCAACAAGGTTCCAAAAAATCAAGCCCGCTGCTTTCGCGCATATTCCACCATTCAAGATCGGAGGCTGGTGTTCCGGAATCTGCATTTACGTTCGAGATAAGATGGACCCCCTTCGTGATTACGTTCAAGAGCGAAGTTTTTTAAACTGGTCAGTCAGAGTCACTCGATATCTGCTGGCTGCCAAATGAATTTTGCATTTCATCTTTGTTAAATCGAGT